>CAKAOH010025865.1:0-12595 GCA_916701665.1 Sebastiscus tertius | reverse complement strand
TTTTAACTCTGGATGTAGAGGGGAACAAATAGCTTACTTCCAGCTTGCGGAGATCTGATGACGTGTCTGGTCATTACAAATATTGGGGAGGACAAAATATCCATATTTCGTATATTGGAGGGGACGTGCTCCCCCCCGTCCCCTGTGGTGATTACACACTTGCTATTGATTACATCTCTGACCTGTCAGAAATGCAGATGGTAATCTCCAAGGCGACGGCAGCTTCCTTTTTATATGAGCTTGTCTTCCCACTGAGGCCAGCCTCCATGCTGCATGTGTGAAATATTGCTTTATATGACATGCTCTGTCAAAGTAAGTATTCATCACTGCAGTAGAAACAGGAGAGATGAGCTCCTCCTGAAGAAGTAATTCCCGGATATTTATAAATATATATATAGTCATCACCACCTAGTGAGAATAATCTCATCCGTTGGCATCCGGGATGCCGCACCCCTCCCCCGTCAAAGCGCACACACACACACACACACACAGATGTACACACGGTGTCACTGAGGGAACATGGTGTTGTGATGATGATGAAGACAGCAGGTCATATAATGAGGAACATGTGGGGCTTTCTGCTTCAGTAACTCTCCTACAAAGATTTATCCTCCCACGCCTCTAAGAAAAAAAAAAAACATCTCTGCTGATGAATGCAGTCAAAAAATTGTGAATAAATTATGCTGTGTGAATATGTGTGTTTACACGTTTGCGCCTGCACACACATGTAGGAAGCGAGAGCCTACTTTTCCACTGTGTGTTCTAATTATCCCCAAATAAGGAGCCCCAGTGCCATCCCCCAGGAGCAGTTAAAGAGTCTAATGATCAGCCATAATACTGCTGTTAAACGGCCTAGCTCACAATAAAATACTGTAATTCCTCTTCTGTCTCTCATAATAGGCTGAATTAATGCCAGTGTGCTGCTCACAGGAGTGTTTGGATTAGAGAGAGAAAGACAGAGAGAGAGAGAAAGCAAGATCAAGAGAGATGGAGAGAGGGCGAAAGCTTCCTCAGACCAGACGGTCTTAATGAAAGAGAAATATGTCCCGGCATTAGCGCCATTACAGGGGTCAACTCCAAACGGTCCCGAAACTCAATCTTCTATTACCTCACGTACACAATGGCAAGGTCGGACATAAATAATACACACTCGCTAAGGGGTAATATTTTAAGGACACGGCTTATGTGAAAAGGCATGACCCATAATTGTACTTTCTCCCTTAAACTTAAATCTAAATTCAGTTCGGTTTCAATTAAATCAAAATGAAATGTATGTCATAAAAGAGGAAGTTTGAACTGAGAATGTTCTGAAAGTCAATGATTTTATACACATTTTTCTTGAATGCCGTGCCACAGGCAAATATGACAAATGAATTTTAAGTCCACTGTTTTTGCTAGTGCATTAGATCAATTTTGCCACCAAAAAAACAAAAACTGAATAAACTTCCTTTCTGCTCAGTTTCAAAACATGTAAATTAGGGAACAAACTGTGGCTGTTTTTATGCTTTTGATGTAATGGCTTTGCATATTGGGTGTTATTTGCAAAAAATGTAGGAGATTGTTCAAATGACTTCTCTGAATAAGTAAAACTACAAATTGAGCTCAACTTGCTGTGCCTGATTATTTACCATTGAACGGTGAATACATAGAGCATTTATTTCATAGTGCTTCAGCTTGAATAGTCTCATTTATGGGAATGAAAAAGGAATGAGTTTGATAATGTGTCTCGGAGCCAAGAAAGCAACTGTGGACTTCTTTTCTCTGCTATTAATGGCTATACTTACTTGCCAACAAATGAAAACATAGGGGCACTTGAGGGGGACGGAGCCAAAGTGACAGCGGTAGAAATTCTATTAATTATGTCTACTTTTATTTTTATCTTTTCCCTCTTTTTTATAATATTTTTCTCCAAATGCTACCACATGTAACAAAAGTCTGAAACCCTGGACTATTCCTGTATTCTTTTTTTTTTAGCTTATTATCTCCCACACTTGTGTCACTTTATCTTTCTTCCTGTCCACACGCAGGATGTGGTGGTGGTTGGAGAAGAAAATTTCACCACGCCGTGCTATATCCAAATGGATGACGAGTCCTGCCACATCCTGACAGAGACACTGGGCACCTCCTGCTTAGTGGGCCAATCTCTCAGCGCCGCAACCACCAAGCGCCTCAAACTAGCCATCTTTGGCCCTGTCACCTGCCCCGCCATGGAGTATCACATCAGAGTCTACTGCCTGGACGACACCCAGGACGCCCTCAAGGTAAAATATACAGCAGGGGTTGCATGTGTGTGTGTGTGCGTATCCATTCTTTTGTCTCTCTGTGTTTGCAAAAGGTTATGTAGCAAAGATTAAATGTGTTTGTGAGCATTTAATGATGTTTGCGAGTGTGTCATTTCGACTGAATTGTTAATGCGCGTGTGTAGGCATAGCCAGCAGATGAGCTGTGGGAGGCGGAATGAGAAATCTTTGTGTTGGTGTGTCACAATAAAGGGGAGACGGAACGCATGCATTTTGAAAAGCGCTGTTGCTCCTAGAAAGATGTAGCTGCTGCGCCAACACAAAATAAGCCACCTTTATCCCTCTATTCTCCTATTGTCTCCCTCTGTTTAATACCTCCATCTACCTACATGGAGGAAAGATAAGGACGGATTATTATACCGAGCAGGGATATTAAACACGGTTATTAAGTTTTGGGAATGGGTAATGAGAAGTGATAGTGATCCTGCTGCAAGGACATTGAAGTTGTTTTCAGATGGCAGGTCCAGATTCGGGTTCATAAAGCTCCCGAGGGAAAGTGATGAATATATACTATAAAAACACATCATATATAGATTAGAGCATTTGCAAGAAACTGCTGTAGCAAACAACAGTTTACAGCAAACACAATATAGAGAAATTTGTTTTTATGGTTTCATAATACTGCGCTAAACAAGTGTGTGTTTGTGTATTCAGGAAGTCCTACAGATGGAGAAGCAAATGGGTGGGAAGTTGTTGGACGAACCAAAGACTCTCAACTTTAAAGACAGCACCCACAACCTGAGACTTTCCATCCACGATGTCCCCCACACGTTGTGGAAGAGCAAACTACTAGCCAAGTACCAGGTAAACTTGGCCACACACACACACACACACCCTTTGAGAAAGAGGACAATCATTTCCACGTGCTTCTCTTGACAGCTGAGTAAACCTCTCTACCCTCTTCACCTCTCTGCAGGAGCTTTCCTTTCAGCAGGTGTGGAGCGGCTCACAGAGGAACCTCCACTGTTGCTTTACCCTGGAGCGGTTCTGTTCCAGCACCGTGGACCTGGCCTGTAAGATATGCGTGCGCCAGGTGGAGGGAGAAGGACAGATTTTTCAGCTGGACACCACACTGTCAGAGGTAGGGTTGCCTAAAATCCTCTTTCAACCGTAGAACTATTGTGCAGTCCATGTGTCTGTCCTTGACTATGGAAGTATTCTGTACTGTCACGCTGCCCCACCAACACTTCAGCTGTTAAATCCTGTGTATCGGTACATTACGCTTTATCACGAATGATACATTTCATACTACAGTCAGGAAGAAATAGCCATCTCATGTTATTAATCTGTATAGCTCTACTATTGTTTCCACCTACCTCACATCTCTTCTCATTAAAAATCTAGTAACCGCATTACACGTTCGGTAACTAATTAACATTAAATATCCCTCATGCATGCACTAATGTGGGAAGAACTTAAGGGTTTAATAAGGTAATAAAGATTTACTTCATTATCTGATGTTTTTTATGATTCCTGTAAAACAGTTTTTTAATTGTTTATTATATAGTTGTACTGTTTCCATTTTTGCTCAATGTTTCTCGTTCTCAGGTCTCCCTCGGAAAAGAGATCTTAATCTCAATGAGTCTGCCCATTTATATAAAGATTAAATAGAAATAAATAAAATGTAGCCGAAGCTCTTGCATTTAATTTATAACCGCTTAAAAGAATGATTTTCCTCGTTTAGATACGAGCAATGCATCACAAAACAGAAGAAGTCAATTTGAAATGAATGAAATTAGTTTTAATCATGGAGATAATGCATTTCCTCCACCAAATTGCTCTCCTTGGCTCTCTGTTGTGAGAGATACTTTAATGAATTTACCCTCTCTCCCATGTCCTTTTTCCCTCCTTTTTGCAATGTTCACAAAGACTAACAGGGTGGAAGACCGGTAGTCTCGACCCTCCGGCCTTCATACGGCCCTGACAGGGCGATGCAGAGTAGAGGGGGAATTATCACCCTCTAGTTTGTGCCGCACTTGTTTCACAAAGGCCATCTGGCCAGGAGGATAGAGCTTGAGGGATGGCGGAGCACTC
The DNA here is from genome assembly GCA_916701665.1 of Sebastiscus tertius. Lineage (NCBI taxonomy): Eukaryota > Metazoa > Chordata > Actinopteri > Perciformes > Sebastidae > Sebastiscus > Sebastiscus tertius. The sequence goes on along the minus strand of CAKAOH010025865.1, from coordinate 8,261 downwards.
AGGCTTTGTGCTCCGTAATGAGATGAATTACAGTACATGTAGTGCAGAGCTTTGTCCCTGCCTGACCTTGCTTCATTTGTCTCTGGGTCTTGCTCTGGTTTCTGTAGCCAGACCTCCAGCACTTAATCCTCCGGATGCAATATATTTGAACATTCTTGCATCAATAACTGGATGACAGTAAAAATTAATAATTTTTCACTTTTTATACAAGTTTTCTGTCGTACGAATCAATTTTGAGCCACATTATGTTTCGTCTTGTGAGACGGTGTTAAATTATGTATATGCTGAAAAAAAATGCCACTGTGTCCCTTCTCTAACCTCTCTCTCTTTCTCTGCAGGATTCCCAGAGTATTGACACATCTCTGCTGGACCCCGCCAGTAACATCACCACACTGGTGGGGCCCAACGCCTTCCGCATCCCCGTCTCCATCCGACAGAAGTTGTGTGGCAGTCTGGATGCGCCACAGACCAGGGGAAATGACTGGAGGATGTTGGCCCACAAACTTAACCTTGACAGGTGGGTAAAGGAAAAGGGCTATCTGAGAGAGATAAGGAGTGAGACAGTAGATTTGGGCTTTTAGTGGTCACAGTCTGGCCACTGGAAAGAGCTGTTATCAGGTTTTGCTCATTTTTTTTTTAAGGGAAAATGAAAGAGATGATGGAAATACACAATCTCGCCCTTCAAAAAGTTGTTGATGAGCAATTTTAACAGCCAAATCATTTTTCTTTTCATTAGAAGTAGGCAACATGATTACACAGAGAATAAAACAGTAGATAACTAGTCTGTTTTCATTTGATTTTGATTGTTCTGTGTGAATGCGACTCCTTTTGATAGGCATCTGATGAATTGAGATTAATTGAGTTTGACTAAACGGAGACAGACACAGAGAGAGACAAAGATAGAATGACGCTTCTCTTTTCAAAACATCACCCATGTGTCTTTGATAGTCTAGTGTGTGTGTGTGTGTGTGTGTGTGTGTGTGTGTGTGTGTGTGTGTGTGTGTGTGTGTGTGTTGTGTGTGTGTGTGTGTGATGGAGATGCAGCGTGTGTCCATTTATAAGGTCCCAGCTCAGCGGGGCGGCCTTATCACAAGCAGCAGCTGCAGATTGACGAGACCACTGACAGAGTGGGGCGTGAAAGAAAAAACAGAACCAACGTCTCATTCACTCACAGTGATAATAAATACACAACACCAGTGTATACATAGGGCTCATTAGTTTCCATTTTTAATTTTTACATATAAAAATCCAGGCATATGTGTGTCTGTTTTGAATATCATCAACTGTGTGACACCTATTTGCAACACAGATGCTCTGAAAATTATTTTTATTTATTCATTTACTCACTTTAAGATACTCTTGTGCGTAATCAGCAGCTATTTGCATATTCTCCCCACCTTTCTCTTAACTTTATATAAATTAGATTTTTTAGATTAGAGCTTCATTCACTGAAATTTAAAAAACAAAATGGTATAAAGTCATATAGTATGCCATAAAACGTCATAAAGTCATAGTGTTGTATGCCATAAAAATGTCAAAAAATGTCATAGTATAGTATGTCAAGAAAATATGTCATAGTGAGCTAGTTGACATAAACACAGTTAGGCGGGTACGGTATGTTCCTAGACTCACCAGGAGGTGGCGGTACGAAAGTACGGGTACTCATGTGGACAAAAATGAGACAGCACTGGAAAAGCAACAAAATGCTGAACATAATATACATTGTCCACCACTTACAATACTTCATAAACCTTGTTATATGTTGTCATATGTAAACATTTCTACATTTATTTAGAGTTTTATAAAGCCTTTAAAAATGTATTATATTTTATGAATGTGTTTCTAATGCATTCTAGACATGACCTTCATATCGAGTGTTGAAATTGTTTTTCAAATCAGCCAAGTCCTGTGTTTTAATTCAAGTAGTAAACCTATTCATCTCTGTTAACCATTTACTTCTTTTTTCCTTACCCATCCCTCTATGTTGTCACCATAATTCACTCAGGTATCTTAACTACTTCGCCACCAAATCCAGTCCTACGGGAGTGATCCTGGACTTGTGGGAGGCCCAACATTTTCCCGATGGCAACCTCAGTCGCCTGGCCCAGGTACTGGAGGAGATGGGACGCCATGACAGCCTTGTTCCTATAGCGACTGAACACTGACATCTGCCCACCAAGGGAGTGTGACATTCCAGGGAGGAAGAAGACATAAAAAGATAAATAAGAGACGGGGACGCCGAGAAAAAAAAAAGGCGAGTCATTTGGCATCACAATGACAAATGCACGCACACACACACCCCGCACACGTACACTCACACAGGTACTGTGTGTGGGTGTCACACACTCAGAGAAGTAAGAAGAAAGAAACCGCTAGGTCTACTCAGCCATGACCCAGTTAAACATTGGCAACAAAGGGTGTAAAAACTTGGAGGGTAAACAAGAATCTCTGTCATTTCTCGCTGGCTGTTTCCTCTCTCTCTCTTTCTGGTACAACGACTTGATATTTTTGGCTCTAGTTTCCTTGGAAACAGCTGTCCGGTTATTTGGATGGACTGCGCGTATAATGTGGATGATGCCCTTGCCATAGACAAAAGTCTGAGTAGTGAGACGCTATCAAAGGTCAAAGGGAGTAAAGGAGCAAGGCTTGGATCAGAAGAAGCATCTCTCATTCTCCAAAAACCAGTCTCCATAGCAACTCCATGGATGGGTATGTGTTCTGTGATAACATAGTATTTAATAATATGCCTATTTATACATATCTTTTTTTTGTATTTTATGCTGCCTATTATGGAATATTTTGCAGTGTCCTCACATTTTTGTCTCCTGTTCCATTATGTTTTGACTGTATCATAGCACCGCCTGGTGGACTCCTGCAGTAATGACTCCTTTACGTGTACAGAAGGGAATCAATGACGTAACCGTTTTACAGCTTTAGTGTTGCTGTCGTAACTACTATTAATACTTTTAATTATGTATAATTATTGATTTTCAAGTATGTGCTTCTTTTATGTGATTCTTTTTGGGTTTTTTTTAGATCTTTTAAATATTTTTGATAAGTTGCATTGGTTATGATTTATCGTTACATTCTTTGCATGTTTATTATCGGGTCATTTGGCTAATTCCACCAGTCTTATCGCAACCCTAAATAGAGGGTGATCAAGACAATTTTCCCAAATTAAATAAAATTCATGACTGATGCTGATGATTTGTATGTTGTTCAAGATGATATCATCGACATTAAAGAGACCAGGCAGAGAGGGGAGAGGTAGATACCGTAGAAAAGGGAATCAAATAAGTATATTTTTGTAGGACCAATGCAACTGAATACAACTGCTTTGTACCAAATAATTGACATACAGTGTATGAGGTCAAACGTTAACACAGAGGGCGGTCATCGAAATATCAAACTTCATTTCCTAAAAGTGTAATTTCTTGTGTTCACAACTGAATGACTTTCATCTGTGATTTCAGAAGAAACAGACTTCAGTGTTTGTACATTAACGACAGAAGCCATCGGTGTTGTGACGACACTGTGCGCAGACAAAATGTGATAGTTGTAAATGCAACATTCCTTTGATGCAGCAGCACTTGTGACTGTTCCAAGTGTTCTCGGTTGGTTCTTGATTTTATTTTTGATTTTTTTTTTTTTTTTTAAATGGCAGTCGTCCCAGTTTTCGTAAAGCCGTCTATGCAAACTTTGCATCTTTCTGAAACAATCTTTACATTCTCAGTGGGCTAGCCTTTTGCATTCCCTAGTTCTTCAGCTTCATGATTATTATTATTGTGTATAGTGAGAATGTAGCCTGTCTGTTTCTGGCACTCATGATGTTCCTCGCAACTGCTTGCATTTCATCTGTCAAGTTATTGTACAAAGTGTAAGAAAGAATTTTTAAGACTAATAATAAATTATATTTATATGCAACATTGAAAACGGAGCGTGATGGATCTCATTTGTTTGCGTTACGAGATTGCGACAGCCTTCGACAGAAATAGACGAGCCTTTCGAGACGCGTAGTCGTTTTTATTGGGGAATGTTATCCAGATCCACTCGTACACTCAATAATCACATATGTACAGATTAAATAAGGCACATGCCATAGTGGTAGAGTGGACGGGGACATATTCTGTACACAGATAAATCATCAAAAACACATTTTAACATCCAGCAAGGCAATAATTATCAATAGATTTCAGCTCAATTATGTACAAATGAATTTTGAGTGGAAAGAGGAGATGATGAGGGAGAGCAAAGCCTCAATCTCAGCTCTGAAGGACAACCAAAATTCACCAATAAGTGTTTTACACAAAGGTATTATTTGAATACTGACATAAAATGTTATGTCGGTATTAAAATAATACCTACATAGGAATATTATATAGAAAAATCTGTTATCTGTTTCTGCTGGACATATGTTTTATCATTAATTTAGTCTTGCTCAGCTTTATAATAATAATATCATTGACAATGAGGTCACTGAGCATGAATTAGACATTTCTTTGGATGGAGTTGACAGTGACTGAGTCAAAAACATGAAGACAGCTGTGACAGTACAAAAGACTGCACATAGAATACTGCTATATGGCTTTAGAAGAGCAGAGCAGGAGCTTCCTCTGATTGCTCCTGTCCTGCGAGGATCCCTGTCCGCCCGGACAGTGTGGACCCGACAACCACTCAGCTTTCACAGAAAGCACAACCTGAACACTTGGTCTGAGTCAGACAATGGGAGGTCAGATCTCCCCTGACATAATAAATCTTTTGCCTCTCATTTTTCTGGCTCCCTGTCGACCGTTATCTCCATCGCTCATCCTTGCTGTCAGTTTCCTTTGTCCTATCTTTCACAGTCTCTCCCCCCCCCCCCCCACACACACACCTTTCCTCTATTGGCCAGTGTAAGTGGCGCTGTGCCAGTGGCAGTGACAAGTCTCTGGTGATGAGAGCATCTCTCTTAACTCTCTGTCACAGTTTGATGTCTTGGGTCTCTAACATCTTCGCCAGGGTCTTCTTCACCCTCAGGGCTGTGAGGCGACAGGTCGGGTTGTGAGCCCAACACTCGGACATCAGTTTTCCCATCTGCCGTAGACACTGAAGGCACACATGTACATAATGAGAATATAACAATGCTTTTTAAAATGTTTGAAAGTTGTGATAAATGGATTATTGATGATTAATAATCAGTTATAAATAGGGCTGTCAATCGATTTAAAATATTTAATCATGATTAATCGCACATATTTTCTGTTCAAAATGTACCTTAAAGTGAGATTTGTCAAGTATTTAATACTCTTATCAACATGGGGAGGACGAATATTGTCCAGAAACCCTCACAGGTAAAAAATACACTCAAATCATAACATGGCAAACTGCAGCCCAACAGGCAACAACTATCAGTGTGTCAGTGTGCTGACTTGACTATGACTTGCCCCAAACTGCATGTGATTATCATAAAGTGGGCATGTCTGTAAAGGGGAGACTCGTGGGTACCCATAGAACCCATTTTCACTCAACTCTTGAGGTCAGAGGTCAAGGAACCCCTTTGAAAATCGTCATGCAAGTTTTTCCTCGCCAAAATTTTCATGCGATGCCAGTATCTTCACTCTAGCTTTTAAAACGGAGCCCGCTACAACCTCCGGAAGATCGATTGCGTTAATGCGTAAAATAAATTAGTGGTGTTAAAACGAATTTGCGTTAACTTTGACAGCCCTAGTTATAAAGCATTTTTAAGACCAACATGTCTTTTATCTAGCTCTTTAAATAGTCAGAAGACCGCTTCAATTAATTTATTAACCACTAATTAGAATTTAAAGTACAACTGTAGAACTGGTTTTAATTTGTGAGAAACCCGTGACTCACTCACATTCTAACGTGCCACTTGCTCTGCAGTTATAAATGTAGAGGAGAATATATACCAACCTGGCAACCCCAAGTGTTCTTTTTAATGGCTTATTATTATTCTATAAAATATGTATAAATAATTTACTAAACATTAATAAAGCCTTTACAACAAGACTTTTATAAATATGCATAGTTTGAAAGTGGTATAGAAAAAACATGTAGAATACCTCATCGCTGCTCCAGCGATTAGCAAATGAAGGTCTTTGTTTCTTAATGCAGACGACTTCTCTCATGTCCTCATAGGACGGATCAGTGGGCACGAGGTCATAATAGGGCAGCTGATACTCCTCCACAATGCCTTCAGGAAAAACATGTGAGAATCAGTATTATCATTCTGAAAAAAATCTAGACGTGTATACATCATAATAAAAAAGATGATTTTTTTTCCTGACCTCCAGAGATGCAACGTCGGGCCATCTCCCAAACGATGAGGCCAAAACTGTACATGTCAGCCATTATAAAAGACTGGGTCTTGTTCAGGGTCTCTTCCAACACTTCAGGCGGCATGTAGCGCTTCGTACCGACTCGTAGGTTGGGAGGGAAATCCACCTCATGGGTGTCACTGCAAGAAGGAGGAGAAACAGAGATGGAATAAAGATATTTCAGGAAATGTCAAAGATGCTCCTAAACTGTATTCAAATAAGTGTTCAAAAGTAAAAAACGTATGTTGTACCTGTTGAACTTGACAGCCAGTCCAAGGTCCGCTATACAGCAGAATCCGTTCTTTTTTACCAAGATGTTTTTACTCTTCAGGTCTCTGTGTGCGATGGCCGGTTTGCCCTGTGTGCCGTAGATCTCGGTGTGCAGGTGACAGAGGCCCGATATGGACGAGTAGGCCAGTTTCAGCAGAGCCTTGACGTCTAAGGTGTTGGACTTGAGGTAGTCGTATAAAGATCCATTCTCGTGGTAGTCTGTAATCAGGTAGAGCTGAGTCCACGAGCCGGTTCCTTTAATATCTGCTGCTATGAATCCTGGGGGTTGGAAAGAAGGGATGAGAAATATGTGTTGACAGAGAAAATAACACAAACAATTTAGGAACATTTGTACTCTGGCTCCATTTCTATCACCTTACCCAGTATATTGTCATGTCTCATCAGAAAAGTCTGATATATTTCAGTCTCTCGGAACCAGCTGTCTTCTTCTGTGGTGAAGAAGACTTTAACAGCCACTCTCTCTCCTCTCCACTTGCCCATCCAGACCTCTCCGTATCGCCCTTTTCCAATCTGCTTAACCATCTGAATCTGTTTGGCGATGGTGCGCTGTACCTGGCAACAGGTTATTGTAAAACAAAAAGTGATTTATTATGCTATTTAAATGTGATCAATAATTGTGAATAATTTTAATGTAAATTTTCTAACATAATGCAAAGAGTTTATTGCACTCAAAATCAATGCGAGTATTTTTATAGTATTTAAAAAATAAATACATTCCCAATAATAGCATGAAACTGATTTCATCCATATCACCCAGCCCTCTATGAGAGCTGCGCTTGTGATGTTGAGACAGATGTGAACCAATTTTTTCTTACCAGTAGAGGGAGTCCTGACCCAGAGCCAGACCCAACGCTGCGGGAATGCTCTATCAGGTCCTTCAGGGACTCCCCAGGGGGGATATAGGTCTCCTCCTGCTCCAGATCGATACTGTAGCGTGGTCGTGACTCCTGCCGCTTACATCTGCCACAGAAAGGTTATGCAAAGTGTATTAACTGTCAGTGTTGGAGTACTCAAGATTGGTCTTGGTCTAATAGAAAACTTTTTGAAGGTCTCTGTGTTGTCTCGAAATCGACCGAATTTTTACTGTCTTGTCTCCAGCTCAGACAAAGAGGACTCTGAAATTTATTTCAAGACCACAACTACAGGTATAAGACTAATTTGCATGGCATTGTCTGATGTATTTGTTAACCTCATTACTGTGATTACTTTTAAAAAACAAGGGAAAATTCCCACCCTTAAAATTCACTTCTGCGATGCGATGCGGCATTTTATCAGGACATTATGAAGACAAATTATACTATATTATATACTATTATTATTACAATACTATTTTTTATGACATACTATACTCTGAGTTTTTTCGACATAATATACTACAACTTTTTGGACTTTTTTTGACACACTATACTATGACTTATTTTGTCAACTTACTACACTGACTTTTTGTCGACTTACTATACTAGGACTTTTTTTTTCGAGATACTAAACTATGACTTTTAAAAAAAATTTGGACATACTATCCTATGACTTTTTTGCAGACGTACTTAGTTATGACTTTTTTTCGACATTAATAACACTTTTTTAATTTTTTTCAACATACTACACAATGACTTTTTGCGACATACTATACTATGACTTTTTTTGACATACTAT
>CAKAOH010025862.1:0-11372 GCA_916701665.1 Sebastiscus tertius | reverse complement strand
CTGCAGCTCCTCCAGACCAACAGAGGTTTCCCGTGTCTTGTGAAGTGACGGGGCTCCGCAGAGAGAAACATTATCGTCTCCGACCAAAACTCCGGTGTCTCCCCTGTTCCCTCCGGCCGCGGTCGGGAGGCTGAGGCAGGAAAAGCCAACACTAGGATCAGCATTGATTCATGGAGAGACCTTGGTCTGGTCAGCTAACATTACTGCCAAGCAGCTGAAATCTAGAGTGATGTTGTGCTTTTAGCTGACGTGTGTCTCCTCACTGTGTTGAGTGATGCTCCTTCATGTCTATGTAGAGCGAGCACAAGCGCGAGCAACAGGACGCTGACTTTAGTTGACTTAACGGCCACAGATGTTGCTGTTAACAAGACATTTTTGATTCTCACATAGAGTCCATTTAAATCTAAAATGAATCCTAATATTATTTTGAATTGGTGGAGAGGTTGGGCAGGGAGGACTGAAATGCTCACTCTAAAATCTCTTCTCTTTGCCAAAATGTTGGGACCTCATAATATAAGAATGCTGTCATTTCACAGGATCTCCTCACACACAAGGTTTAAGTGGCAGCCTCACAACCACAGAAGTACACACACAGACACACACACACACACACACATACACACACACAGCTCCTGGTTGTCAGTATAAATCCTATCCAGGTGACAGCAGTGCATCATTCATCAGCCAGAGGCCTTCCTAATTACCTGATGCTGCTCCCTAATTACTGTCTGATACATGGAAAAAATAGCTTCTCCTCGCAGCAGGACATTCAGTGTCTTCGTGTCTTCCCCTCTGTTACCTCAATCATTACAGTACAGATCTCTCTTTGTCTCTTTCTGTCCATCTGTGGCTTGTCTGTTTTGGTCAAAGATGCTGTTTGACCGTTGCACATCATTAATATTACACAAGCTGCTTTCACGTAAATTGAAACAAAACACGAATGCAACAAAACTACTGGGATATGTTTAGTAAAACATCATGGTTTAGTTTGAAATACGTCACATTATTTAAGTTAATAGTCAACACTGAACAACGATCTCCTGGGTGAAAGTTCCACCCTCCTCCCTACGCGGACTTCCGAGGACGATGATTAGAAACGTATTTGTGATACATCGAAAATAAATGTAATCCAGAAAAAAATGTTTCCCTCAAAACATAACTGACAGTACAGTTTTGTTACATTAGAGCGTTATTTCACAGTTTGAAAACCTCTGGCCCAGACAGATATGTCCACTTCTGTGTCTCCTCCGGGTCTGTAAAGTGAGGCCAATGCTGAAGTACATTAAACCTGCGTTCCTTCTACCAGCCAGCAGGGGGCGACTCCTCTGGTTCTATAGAAGTCTATGAGAAAATGAGCCTACTTCTCACTTGATTTATTACCTCAGTAAACATTGTAAACATGAGTTTATGGTCTCAATCGCTAGTTTCAAGTCTTCTTCAATACAGCATGATGTTCATTTAGTAAATGATGGTCCCATTTAGAGACAGATAGACCATAAAGCAGGGGATGCTTCAGGGTGGGGCTACTTTGTGATTGACAGGTCGCTATCCAGCTAGTTCTCATTCCAAGGGTGTCAAATACCAAGGCTTTGTTATCAGCGTTTGATATCACTACACAAGACATCCTTTGGCGCCTGTATGAAACACACCCGGTGTTCCTTTAACTACAACGTAAGCCCATCCACAACAACAGTAAACGCTCCAAGAAAGTGTGCCGGGAATGTGGTGACGTAGGGGTAGAGGTGGATTGGTCCAAAAAACACAAGACTTTCATCCAAGCCCCCAGGAAGTGCGCCGGTCATCGATCATCGATCCCAACTTTCGTAGTGGCCAAACGGCGGTACTGCAACTTTCGTGTCTGTCACGTGATGCCATTGGGCCCAAAAATACTTTTTCCCATAGACTTATATTGGTAGAGAGACGTCTGTAACTCAGCGGATCATTTATTTTGAGGTGAATCAACTCCCCAGTACGAACACTCTAAAAACTGAATGATTTAAATAAGGACTATTAAAGTAACTAATAGCTGAATCCAGAGTTATTTCCCTTCCTCCGTTCATGTGAGTGAGACCCAGACCGAGGCTGGAGCGCAAGCCGTGATGACGGCGTGACGTTGGGACCCCGTGACCGAGTCATGTGACTGAGCGGACACTACTCAGACAATCATCTTGGACGCTATTACGCCAAGACCCGGTTACTTTTCCAGACGGAAGTTGAGCCATTCAGGCTTCATGCGCCACTGAGCAACTCTCATAGGAATGACCGGGGCCCTGCCTCCAACGCTGGATCCAGTTCTCTTTATACACCCATGCTTTCATCCAGGAGACCTGTTGGTGTCCAGTTTGTCACGTTACAGTCAGCTGTTTGTTCGTGTCCCGTGTTTACAAAGTTTTTTGCCCAACCATATTTAACCCTTTCACAGTGTGTTTCCAGTTCATGAAAGTTAATCATAACATGTTGGTTGCCTAAAAATGTCTTATTCAGTGTTCGGTTGTACTTAGCTCCACCCTCTCGTGTCACTTCTGGAAAAAAACACGAGATGGCGATGACCAAAATGCCGAACTCGAGGCTTCAAAACGGCAATCCACAAATGAATAGGTGACGTCAAAGTGACTACGTCCACCTCTCTTATACAGTGTATGGTCCCCAAAGACAGATGTCTACTCGGTGTTTACATTTGACTAGAGATCTGTATGTAGTGGATGTAGTGGCATGTGCATGTCAACAAACTTCCTTCATACCTGTAGGAGTACTAGTCATTCATTCCAATTATCATCCAGATCATCATGTGATCCTGATGCTGTTATACTGTATAGCGCCATTCTATGACAATTACGTCCTGTTGTTTGCAGCCTTGTGGGCCTTTAAAGCCCTTTAAGATGACAAACTATGATTCGAGGCTCTAGCGAGCTACAATATCAGCAAAGCCTTTCAGATGGAGAGAAAATGTTCCTAATAGTTGAGCTTTCTCCTCACCGTAGCCGTCGCAGTGAGCTCACGCAGAAGGCTAAACTATCGGAGAGATGGAGAGAAAATGATGCTTTCCCTGAGCTACTGCCATAGATACCGTAGCCGTGAGGCTAGCTCACAGCGCTAGCCACAGCCGTGAGCAGAAGGCTAAACTATGAGCAACGTTTTCCCTCCATCCCTGAAACACTTCGCCGATATTTTCATTCTCTTTTTGATGAGTCCGTCTTCCTTTGGGTTGCTCTGCAGTGCAGGCACCTGTTGCCAATGATGGAACAGCAACTTTTACTGCAGGATATTCCGCCGTTGAATCAGCCTTTCACTACCTGACGGGACGTGCACATGTACTTCTAGAACAGCTAATAGGAACTCTCTCTCTCTGAAATGACCTGTGATTGGTCAAAGTCTCCCATCACGGGCTAGGTGTCCTAAAGCCTGAAAACAGAGCCATGAGGAGGAGGAGAGGTTTAGTTTTCTCTCAGAACACTTGAACCACAATATGCTGAAAGGTTATATATATATATATATATATATATAATACGGCCTATTCCAGCTATAAGTTTTACCACTTAGTGACCAGAGGTCACATGCAGTTCCTGGAAGAAGTTTCAAGAATTAAGGAATAACTTCATTATCATATTCATGTTTCAATACTCTCCATCCTTCAATTATCATCATTCACCACATGCCTTCATGGGACGACAGTTAGGCAGACCATCAGGTACCTGTGACGTGTGAAGTCTGCTGGCTCAGCTCCCTCCATAAAATGTGTAGGACTGACTTAAAAGAATTATTAACCACCTCCCCACCTCCCATCGAGGAGAGTTAGTGGTCATATCCCAGCACCACCTGTGTCATACTCAGGCTTTGACCACACACAGTTGAACGCTGTCGTGCATTTTCAGCACCACGGCCAGCACCGGCCCCTTCAAGGCAGCCGACCCATTGGCTGTGGGAAACAAACAGCGGTTTCTCACAGCGGTGGAGAAGGCCACAAGCTGGCTGCAAACTATGTCAACAGATGCTGCACGGACGTGCGAACACCCAATTACAGAGCACAGCTCAGCGTGGCACAGTCTGCTCTCCATGAATACGTGGATGTCAAGGCTAGTTTGGAGAGGCTACATGCTCCAGTTCGCCGGTCCCGGTGTGGTGGAAATGATAATGTCATGTCAGGCGGATATAATAACAGCCCTGATGACGGAGCTGGTGTAGCGTCTAGGGAAGGAAGCGATTTCCCACGTCCCTCCAGGATAGGAGCACCAAGGGTTCTGTTCCCGCTATTTTCTCCCACCAAAGAAAACAGGCGGGATGAGGCCCATTTGGACCTGTCTCTGTTCAACAGGCATTATGAAGCTGCCTTTTCCTGTGCTGACAATCAGACGTGTATTGGAATGTGTGGTTCACTTCCATCAACCTGACAGATGCCTATTTCCACATTCCTGTCATTCCCAAGCACAGAATATTCATGCATTTCTCCTTCCAGGGAATACAATGCCAGTACAACTGCCTACCATTCGGCTGCTCCTGTCTGCTCCAGCTTTAACCTACCTTCAGACATGGGGGAGAATGAGTTGGCCCCACTGTTCAGGCGTATGCTGCAGCCATCCTGCCATGAAGGCTATACGTAGCGTCGGTGTGGTTCCGATATGCTAGGAAAGTGCGTTTTTTAATATCACAAATTGATCTACAAAAGTGCCATGTCTTATATAGAGTCCTTGTCCTCATTCCACAAAGAAAGTTGCACACAAAAATAAGACTAAAAATGTGTCCATTTCTTATAAAAGACTGGACAAATGACCCAACTAAATGGCCTGATGTGTCATTCACAGATATGTTCTGCTATCTGGTTGAATCACCTTGTAAGTGACACTATTACATTTACTCAGTATATGATAAATTAAACGTACCTTTTTAATACCCTACAGCCATATAATGATATGATGTAATAGACTTGAATATCTGAGTGAACTCCATGCAGTTTCAAGACAGTAGCAGCGCTAATGTTACTCAATGCCATCAGCCTGTTTTGACATATGCGACATCACCCAGGGATTCACACACAGTGCAACCTAAAGAGCTACAGGTCCTTGGAAGCTCACAACTTCTTCACTAGTGGGTTTTTTGGGATTGGAGTCCATCAGAAAATGTCTCGGTCAGACACTAATCTGTTTGGTTGTGATGTGAAGTCATCCTGGAGGGTGACAGACACAGATAATAACGCAGAACTAATCACTTATTGTAATGATGTATAATATCGACCTTGTTTTGTCTTCATATTGACAGAATAAGAAAGATAAGAAGATCGATTTATGGTCTTTTTATTTACTTATAGCCTGATAATATTGGACACTCTCTTGAATATACACTCTCCGTGACGCCATGTACACAAACCACGTACCATCAGTGGTGAGCTCCAGATCAGACTAGAGACGTAACCACTGAAAAGATGGGTGAGTAGTACATGCTCTCTTACAACGTTTGTGTTTTTTAAACAGGAAGCACAGATCCCATTCCCTCTAGATTATGTTTGTGAACCTCCAACCTTAAAGTTCAAACTGTGCTTATAAGAGAAGCCCCATCAGACCTGGGTTGCTGTACCGGGGGATGGTACCGTCCTATCTGTCTCCTATCAGATTCTGTCCCTCTCTGGGTAAAATATTAAACTTTAGGTCCGGATTTTTCAGTTTATTTGACATGCAGAAAGCTACTCAGCAGCTTTTGGCCACGGTAGCAAATGCTTGTTTTAAAAGGATGTGACATTTTGTGGGCGTTCCCATGAATGCGGACTGTATGTATGGAGAGAGATTAGTTTTGCTGAAGTGCTTTTTAAAGAGAGTCAGACAATAGTAACTGTTGCATTCTCTAGCACCACAGAGTGATTTACCGCTGGTGCTGCACGCTCGCACACTCTGGGGGTCCCCCTGAGCCAATAGCCCAAATCTCTCTCAAGATACCTCTTAAGACAGCGCTCCTCCTAGCCCTGACATAGGCAAGGACACAGGACAGAAGCATAGCGACATGACAGCCACATTCCTCATTTACACCTAAAATCTTATCAAACTCATTTCGGTTGACAGTCATTCCTCTTGAGGGTTTCTTCCCTCCGACTCACCGACTCTGCCCAGTGCACGCTTTGTCTCAGTATGCTGTACGCGAGGCAAACACGAGACAGACACAGCAGCTGTTTGTTCATTGCAGAGGACACTCGCGAGGTGTGGCTCTGTCAAAACAGTGTTTGTCTCACTGTGTGACGTCATCACACAAGCCTACAGACATGAGAACGTTTGTAACCCGTTTGTAACCCGGCTGCCACATTGAAAACCAAAACCAAGCACCGCCCACCAACCGGAGCAAACGTTCTCATTTCACAGCTAAACAGTTCACGAGATGGCCACGCTATGGCAGGAGGTTTGTCCCTCGGCCATAATATCACTCAACTAAACACACCGCCAGCTGTCATGTGTGTAGGTGCCATGTGTAGGTATGTGTGTATAAATGTGGATGTAGGCTATCTGATGTCTTTCATGTAGTTCTGTTGTGGTGTAGAATGTATTTATGTGAGGCTCTGTGGAGGCGGTTGCAACTTATTTCGTTGAAGAAGGACAATAGAGAGTCTATATACCTATCCATCCCTCTGTCCCTCATTCTCTATATTTCCATTGTTTGTTCCTCTAGTGTTTCTTTCTTGTTGCAGCTCTGTACATGCACACACACGCACACCAGCTGGAGAGCTCATTTGGAGGATGGAGGTGTCGTGTTGCTCTGTCATGATCAGGATAATGCCTTTGGCATCACTTACCATTAATCACATTCTAGGGGGAAATGGATGGGCTACAAACACACACACACGCACGCACACACACACACACACACACACACACACACACACACACACACACACTCACACTCACACAAACTCAATGTGGATAGATGAGACCAACAGTGGCTGGAGTACTTCCAAAACCACTAGAGAGGGAGAGATATAGGATGCTGTGTACCCTGCAGAAAGGGCAACAATGATGAATATACTCCCCCCCCACACACACACACACACACGCCCACGCCCACACACACACACGCCCACGCCCACACACATACACACGCCCTGACCCACGCCCACACACACACACACACACACGCTTGTACAGCATAATCACAAATTACAATGTCAAAGAGCCCCTTTCTTCGTAGGTATTAGTACTCTGTATTTCTAATAAATGTGTAACAAGCAGCTTTGTATGACGAGACATATTTTAAATAATGTGCAAAGGTCAAAGGTCATAGTTGAGATGTACAGCAACACATGGGAATGCAGCATTATTATTTATCTGATTTGCCAGCGTAATAAATCTAGCAGAAATGGCAATTTATATTCAGGTGAGGTGAAAACACCTGTCAGGAAAGAGAATACATAATTCCATAAATAGGATCCATCTGTGAATAAACCGCCCAGAAATGACCTCTGCTAATGGAGGAGGTGTGACTGCAGTAGTCAAACAATAAGGACGAGTGTCACAAGCTGGAAAATATATATCAAAATGAATGATGGAGACTGGAAATATATGACAAGAGCTATACCATACAGCTTGATAGCCTAAATGAAGATAAATACAAATAAAACACAATACATAATACAGAACATTCAGAATGTAAACACATTAACATGACCTCTATTGAGGAAAAATGTAATAAAGTTTATATATGCTTAAATCTGTCCAAAATGTGCTAATGAAGGCTCTATGTGCACACGCACACGCACACACACACACACACACACACACACACACACACACACACACACACACACACACACTCAGGCTGAGATTCAGTTTCTGTGTAAGTAAGATCCTGAGAAACAGGAAGCCCAAGACACCTTCATGGAGTTGGGCAAGGATTGGGAACTAACACCAGTGTGATGTGAAACTTGATGATGATGATGGCGATGATGATGGCGACAATTACATGTATTTTAAAAAGTGATGTCAGATAAATATAATATCATATAATATAAAGTCAAACAAAAGTTAACCAGATATACAATTTTCTTGTCTTGTGTTATTACCTCCTTCCAAGGCCCTGGGCCTTCAGTCTGTCTGTCTGTCTGTCTGTCTCTCTGTCTCTCTCTCTGTCTCTCTGTCTGTCTGTCTGTCTGTCTGACTGTCTCTCTCTCTGTCTGTCTGTCTGTCTGTCTCTCTCTCTCTCTGTCTGTCTGTCTGTCTGTCTGTCTCTCTCTCTGTCTGTCTGTCTGTCTGTCTGTCTCTCTCTCTGTCTGTCTGTCTGTCTGTCTGTCTGTCTGTTAGCAGGATTACTCCAAAAGTTTGTGATGGATTTGATTGAAAGTTTTTGGAGGGGTGAGGGTGAGGTGGGGTGGGGTGAGGTGGGGTGAGGTGGGGTGGGGTGGGTGGGGTGAGGTGGGGGGGGTGGGTAGGGGGCACAATGAACAATCCATGTCCATCAGATTTTGGTAGCGATCCGGATCATGATTATTTTTGAAGGATTCCGATCAGCCTGAACATGAAGACCACAAGGTATAACACATGCACAGTGTAACTGACGACGCGTTGATATCACGTTGATGACGCGTTGATGACGCGTTGATGACGCGTGACCCCGCCTCCTTCTTCTTCAGCAGAGAGATACGTGTGTGGATGTGTGTGGATGTGAGCTGCTGTCCATCCGCGGTGAGAGAGAACAAAGCGGTAGCTGACGGGATGAGAGACGACGTAGTGTAACATTCTACAGACATAATCAGGCTGCTGAAAGAGAGAGGCATCCGCCGATACGTTACACGGAAACACACGTGTTAATAACAAGCCGACCATTTCACGGTACCGCCAGCTGGGAGCTGGCGGTTTTAAAGTCCCGCGTTGGCGGAGGTCTGCACTCTCTGAGTGATATTCTAGTTTTCTTATGAATTCTTTAGGAAAGTTTTTCTATTATTTTGTGTTTCTGACAAAGTTCTGAACATTCTATTAGAAACAAACTGCACAAAGTTCTGTTTATTGTGATAAGAAATGTTGTTATGGATTATTAATGTAATACATGGCTGTTAAGCTCTGTTTGTGCTCTTTAAGATGGACACATGCACACATCAGATCAACATCAAGTTACTTATTAGGGCATTTGCAGAGGCATTCAGAATTTGCCCTATTGCAGCGTTAGTGGTCAAAGGTCAAATTCTGTTGTCCTCACTGTCATGACAATGTGACTGTTAGACAGATTCTAGTCTTACTTTAACAATGATGTGACTTCATAATATTCTGTGATGGTTCTGCTCTTTTATACTGGACACACACAGAACAGCACAAGAAGCTCCTCAAGTCTGTCTGTGTGGGGTTTGTCTTGGTGCCCTGGTGTCCCCCCCGCAGTCCGTGGAAGTTGGGTATGAGGTAGTTGGTGTGAGTGTGTCTGTCTATGAATGTTAGCGCTGTGATAGACTGACGACCCATTTGAGATGTACCGTGCTGTTCCTAACCAGGACCAGGACCTGTGTTCTGAGGAGAGATGGAGAACTACATCATTTACACGGTAGAATTGTTAACTCTCTATTGTGTCCAAAAATCATCCCATAAATCAAATTGACAAAAACACTAAAATACTGTCTTTTAGCTTTAATGAGTGTTATGAGAGCCCATCTGATAACTGACCAATGAGGCGTTGCCTTGGTATCCCTGCTCATCCACTGTGTGACTCACCTCCTCCTGCCAGTGTTTCTCTCTGCTTCTCTCCTGCGTTTCCTCTGCAGTGATGCTGGATTCTCGGTGGCTTTCAGCAGCAGCTGTAGCTGAGATCAGCATGCGTTGTTTTATAATTGATGTGTGAGCTACTCATTAACAAACAATAGTCTGTGCAAAGCATAGCAAGCAGACGGGCTGGCTGTCAGGAGGTGATGACCGGTTCTTTATGCCCCCGCGCCGGCGTCAGTCCGTCTGCCTCTCTGGTGAACGTGATACCTCCGGAACAGCTGGAGGGAATTCATTCAAATTTGGTACAAATGCCCACCTGGACTGAAGGATGAACTGATTAGATTTTGGCGGTTAAAGGTCAAAGGTCAGGGTCACTGTGACCTCACAAAACATGTTTGTGGTCATAACTCAAGAATTCATATCCTAATTATGATAATTTCACACAAACATGAAGACACAAGTGATGACAGACATGGAAGTAAAGACTTGACATATTGGTGGAGTCACACAACCACAAGGCGCTAATTCTAGTTCATTCTGAGTTTTCTGTTTGCACTGTTCTACCACTGTCTCTGTGTCTTCTCTCAAACAGCAACCCACTGTGACCAAACGGTTTGATTTAAATGAAATAAAACAGTCATGTATCATGTGTGACTCTAATATGTCATCAGTGGAGTGGAACAAGGGTCACCCATTGTGGATCCAGGGGAGGTAACAAAATGAGAAACTGTTTTATGTTTCCGTCATTTTTATTTAACATAAATTATTCTTAGCAGTGAATGGAAAATAAAAATGTATAGTCATAGGTTCGACATAAGTGTGTCCTAACATATGCGATGCAGTGGTGGCTGGTGAGGACAGGAGGAAAACAACCCACACGGCATCAAGTTCTTTTATTTAGTTATTTCTTTTATTTTTCACTTGCAGCTCCATTTCATGTATGGGCTCAGTGCTGCTCCATATACTCTATTTGCTCTCATGTCCTAATCCTAATTTAGTTTGACAAGTGTTATAATAGATAAAGGGCCTCCGTCGGTCAGTGTTTGAGCGTGGTTGGTGCATCCTCCGGGTCTGGCTGTCTGGTACAGCGTCTCTTGTGACTGAAAAGCTCTACTGTATGTGAGAGTGGCAGTCTCCATCACAGAGGTCACATCAGTGTGTGGTTTCTGGTCTGCCTGCGTTGCTGCGTTCTTTCCTGCGGGCCCTCTTGTCTGCCGCTGCGTCCTTCAGTTTTTGCTCCTCCGTCATGAGGTATTGGTGCAAGGTGCTCATCCCCTTTGTGCTGTCAACCGCAAGAGCCTCCCAGGACTTGGTGTCGATGTCTAGGGCCTTCATGTCTCGCTTGCAGACATCTTTGAAGCGCGTTGTTCTGCTCCCAGTTGCCAGTTCTCCATAGAGGAGGTCTTTAGGGATGTGACCATCCTCCATGTGACAGACGTGGCCCAGCCAGCGCAGCCTGCGCTGTCTGAGCTGAGTGGACATGCTGGTGAGGCCAGCGTTGGTCAGAACCTCGGTGCTGCTTGCTTTGTTTCACCAGGATATGCCCGGGATGCGGCGGAGGCTTCTCAGATGGAAGGAGTTGAGTCGTCTCTCCTGTCTGCTGTAGGTTGTCCACGTCTCGCTGCCGTACAGCAGTGTACCGACCACGCAGGCGTTGTATACCGCCATCTTGGTCTGAACTGTTAGCTTGGTGTTTTCCCACACTCGTCTGGAGAG
>CAKAOH010025861.1:0-34967 GCA_916701665.1 Sebastiscus tertius | reverse complement strand
ATGTCTTGTTTGTTCCTTGTTACTGATAGAGAGTTCAATCATCCAATCCACCAAACAACTCAAAACAAGAGTCAACACCAACAGGAGAATACACTGTTTACCATTGACAGAGCATTTTGGAACATTTTTCTTGGGCGCTCCCCACATAATCAGCTGTGCTGCTCATCCCACAAATGCATGATCCTTACAAGTTGGACATCATTGTGAAGGTAAATAAACAGGCTTTCCAACGATGTAAAATACAATGACCATTAGCATTGTAACAACAGAGAAATAATCCATCAAACACAAGTTTCCGAACTTTGTTTTTCCAGTTTATTTCACTGGAAACAGCGTGATAATGAACGTTCTTTAGCCCTGTGGCCCGTTTAATACCGGGTTCTCGTAACCATCCCTCAATAAAATACATTTTCTTAATCATCGCGTTTCAGGCAGTCTTTTGCGATGTGTTTATCGCGCATGTTCATATCGCGATGACGATGAAAATGTGATTTATTGGTCAGCACTAGCTGGAGCACTTTATATTTACACAACAACAACACAGAGGCTCCGTAGTCCGAACCATGGATGTATAATAATGGACACGGCGCCACCACTCAGCCTTGCTCATGATTTTTTCCAGCGGCCACTCAGTATTGCAGCAAAACATACCCCTGCAGCCCAAAAAGCAATTTCCCCATTGACCACCGTTGTAAAAAAGATCTGTAAAACTGTTGACAGGACACCTCCAACTGCAAACAAGATTGATTATGACTCTTTCTGTTATGAATTGTTGATCCATGGAGGTTTTATATTATTATATAATTTTCAAATCTGTAATGTCATCACAATGTAAAGTCTATGGGCCAGAGGGAGAAACACTACTGTGTATTCAGTAGGCTATATACCCCAGAAGTAAACTAGGAAGCTAACATTTTGGCATATGCACCTGACAAGCCATCCTCATAGGAATGAATAGGTGCCACCTTGGGGTCTGGTATCCAGTTCTCATTATATATCCATGGTCATAACTAAGACGGCAAACTTTATTACTCCTTTCAACCTTTACAAAGGCAGCGCAGACCAGCTCCACTCCTTCCATTCTTACCTTTCATAATAAAAGCCCTAGACAAATATTATTCACAGGTGAGTATTTCACATTTTCTGGTGGTGTATTTATCACGCCCGCGGTGTGTAAAGGCCTTTAATACGTAGAATGTGAATTTTGTTCAATCTCTAAACTCAGGAGGTGTGTGTTTGTCCTTACTGGTGGCACATGAGCTATCATCAGCTGCTCTTCAAGATCTTGAAGCTGTTGCTTCAGCTCAGAGTTTTCTGTTTCCAGTTCTTGAATCTGCATGAAAACAAAAGCAGTTCAGTGATTTTAGAAGTCACAGTAAGTGAAAGTCTAAATGAACTGTAGTATGGTGCCTGATACTGAAGCATCAACTATGAAAACACAATCTAACTACAGAGTTTTACAGAAATTCTCATACATATAATGAATCTTTCCATGATACTGTAATTTGTCACAGTCCTGTAAATACCCATAATGTCTAATAAAAACAGCTCTGTTTTCAGCTTTGTTGAAATGCATTTCTCAGGTAATCAAATGTTTAATTTTAAAGGTTTGTTAAGCTTGGTAACACAAAATAACCATATTTAGAGATACATTGTTGTCACTGGACAATATGTCATTTTTTATTGCGATATCAATATACAGTATATTGTGATAAAGTAAATTGTTAAAAACATTCAAACTGTTTAAAGTGAAGATAAAACAAAATTAAATACAGAAACAAATCCAAGTACTTCCTCACATTGATGCAAAAATCCTTAAATGTTAAAGCTGCAGTCGGTAACTTTGACCAAAATTGTTAAAAAATTTATTTTTATAAAATGGTCACTATATCCTGACAGTAATGTATGAGACAGGTAATCTGTGAAAAAAATGTCCTCTGTGTCGTCCTAGTGCTCCTAATGGCATTGGCAAGATTTCACCACGCCCAAAGCAAAAAACCCAAAACAATCAGAGCTGAGATGAGATGAGATCAGAATACAATACTATTATTAGTATAATACTATCTGTAGAATTAGATTCCAGTGGTGGCTGCGTAGGATTGTTTCTGACTTGTGTGATCCAAACATTACTAATAACTCCAGAGCGTTGTGAAGTTAACAGTTATGGAAAATATCTTGAGGTCAGAGGTCAAGGGACCCCTTTGGAAATGGCCATGCCATCTGGATTTGGCAATTAGTGAATTTTACAACTTTTAGGACATTACAAATTTAAATTAGGGCTATTTGAGTGTTTGTACTGGGAAGTTGATTTACCTAGAAAACAAAGATCCTCTGATTTACAGACGTCTCTTTATACATCCATGGCTATGGACTCATTGGCATTTGCAGACCAAAATGGTGGCCGCGCTACCGCAGTGCTACCGCAGTACTACCGCACTGCTACCGCAGGCTTTAGGCTATTTTTACAGCTTTTTCAAGTTAAAACACCAAATACAAGTCTTTTTTAGAAATTACTGCAAATGAACCTGACAAGACATGAAACTACCCTCAAACACATGTTTTAATAAATTGCTATTTAAACCAAAGCACTGGGAAAGCTCCACAGTTTCAGCAGGGTGTACAATAACCCAGTTAAAGGTTGGGTCTGTAACAACAGAGCTCATTGATATTTATACTAATATTCTTCATCAGCACAGCTTAATTGTCCACACTGCATGACTTAAACCGATCAATAGAAACAAGCCTTGCATAAATTAATAAAAGCATCAAAGTGTCAGCATGGTGGTATAAGTTTTAAAAGTAAATTAAAGTCCATGTGAAAGCAAACAAGCTAAGTCAACTGGACGTGAGACATACTCTTTTCTGTAGGGTTCCGATCTGTTTCCTGGTTTCCACGTCTTTGCCTCCAGACTCCAGGAACTTCTTGTAAGCCAGGTCGAAGGCCTGACCGATGGTCAGAGTTATCTCTTCTGCCTGCAGCAGGGGAGCAACAAAGACCTTACGAGGGGTGGGAAAAAACGTATTCACCTATGTATCATCATTTAATTTTTTACAATTTTGAAATTATTTTTTTAATGCCATAATCTATATATTGCGGTAAAGGAAGTTACTGCTTTTATTGTTGTAGTCTGAGTAACAGGACGTCATATCAATTCCGTATCCGTCAACCAAAACAAACCAGCCAGCCGCGAGCCGAAACCGTCAGATACAACAGAGCAGAAAACGTTGGAGGGTCAGCGTGGATAGGACCTGCACCCTCACATGTTAAATCCAGCGTGGTAAACACTACACATCCAGTAAAGGATGGAAACACTTTGGGTTTCACACATTGACAGGAAAAGCAGAGCTAGACAGAGCAGAGCTAAAGCTGCATGCTAACTCTGTCACGGACAGGAAACGTTATCGTGTGGCGGTAACGTGGCGGTGGAGCCGACCGTCACTCTCGTCTCCGTGGTCAAATGGGCCGACGCTACAACTGTAGAGCACCCAGATACTGACATTTGTGTTCTCTGCATTGAAACGGCCCCGATGGAGCTGACCATGGATGGATAAAGAGAACGGAGCTGACGGGAGAGCTAGAGACCACCTTGAACAAGTTAGAGGAAGTAGATATGGGGGACTACGCCCGCTTTTCAAAATAATGGAACTCTATATACTACATACATCTATGGAAATAAGATTGATAGATTATATTCACCAAAAGAATAAAACATTACATGTCCCATATAAATTAAATACAAAATAACACTAATCTGTGAGGGAAATGTCTTTATTCTTTGATTTTTGGGTTACTGGAAATTTTTTTTATAAATAATTCCTGCCAATGACTGATATATTTGACTTCAGGACATCTCTGACTACATACGTACATGCTGAAAATCAAACATTGTTACAGTATAAATTTAGAGTTTTTCAAAGTAAAAGTCCCTAGCCGTGTATGATTTAACTTTCCCCATGGTCTAGTGTTAAAAAAGTTACAAAAATCGCAACAATTTGTAATATCGAATCGGAATATTTGTAGAATCGCAAAAGTATCATGATAGTATCAAACTGGGAGATAGGTGTATCATCCCAGCACTATTATTTACAGTTGAATTGATCATTGATGGTTAACTACAAGATGTCAAAATAGCACAGTATCAAAATATGTAATAATTCTACATTCTGTCAAATGTGTTCTACATTTGTTTCACTGAAAAGACAAGGAAGCAGCAGGCACTTACACACTTTTCACTGTCAAACACATAGCACAGGTGTTTGTTGGACTCTGAGTCTTTGCAGATAAAAGTAAATATCCTCTTATCAGTTTTGTCGTCTGCACAGAAGGATATCCTGTGTAACTGACAGTTATGCTGCACATCCTGGAAAACAAACACAACACATGCATTATTTATTTTGTGTTCACTACGAGTCCGCTCTTTCTCTACATGGTGTTTATTGTCAGTAGAACTTCAGGTGTCATGTACAGTTGTGTACCAAAACAACATTCTAATCTTGGGACTCACTTTTGTCTTGGGATCAAGTATCTTCACACCATAAATGGAGATCTGCAATTCCACTTTGGGGGTTTTCTGTCCCTCTGACTTCTTGATATGTCTCTGAAACTGCCAATAAAAGAAATAACAAACAATTTGATTAGTCCACCGTATTAACGCACTAATACCTACAGTATAAGGAGCAAAAGCACATGCATGTTAATGATATACAACACTACAACAAGGGGCCTAGTAAGGTACACACCTTTAAAGGCAGGGCCGGCTCTAGCCCCTTTGGTGCCCTAGGTGAAATTCGGATTTGGAGCCTTGTAAACTGCAACATGCATCAGACATCACAATGGTTTTAAGACAAAAATGTATATTTTTATTTTCATAAATAACTGTACTTATTATAATATAAATAAACAATTGGTTCCTGATAGTGTTGGCTTAAAAGTGTTTAGTCACTACAATTTACAAATAATTGCAGTTATTTGTCTATTTGTTACCTTAATGCAGAAAGGTGCAGGAGGAAGGGTTCCCACTGGCATTTTTTTTAAATTTCAAAATAAAGTTTGTTTTTTTCAGTGGGCGACCAGCGCCCCCAGAAGGTGGCGCCCTAGGTGACCGCCTATATGACCTATGCCTTAAGCCAGCCCTGTTTAAAGGTGTGTGTTCTTTGCCACCAGGGGGAAGCAGGACAAGCTGAAAACACAACATTGTCACCTCAGAAAGTTGTTATGACGAACACACTAGCAATTAGTTGCCTATGTACACATTCGGCAGACCCTGAGAGCTACATTACCATTCGTTTGAAGTCGTATTTCTGCCCATCAGGCATATGAAAGTCCAATATTCATTCTTCGTTTAGCTCTGTTTTGGTCTCCTCCAACTTATAGTGGCTCATTAGCTGCTAAATGCTCCACTATGTTCACCAGCTAGCTGCTAACTTTGTCTATCTGCTGTTTTGTGCTGAGCAGGGTTCTGTACAGTGGCTTTATAAGAGCCTTTTTTCATGGAAAATAGCTGACTTGCTTGGGAATAAAACAGCAGCATGTCATCTTTTAAGGTCATTGATAATTTGTTACGTGTTACAAGAGTATCACTCTTCCAAGCACTGCCAAAAAACAATTGAAGTCTATCACGGTTATGTTGCCAACTGACATAAATACCAACAGGACTTGGCAGTGAGTTTAGGTCAATTAGGTCAGTTGAGGAGACACTGTATAATTACACATAAGGAAACTGGCAGGAAGCTGATTAATACCCTACAAATATTACATTTTTTTATACATATATATTAATGTATCCACTACAGCCATAAACATGTAAGAAGATTGAATCTGCAGCTCTAACATTTACCTGATTTCATTTTTCAACATCAGATACTGCAGTATTTTAACCTTTGTGCCACACTTTAAACAAATTAATATGATGTCCTTAATGGATGAAGATATCTGTGTCAGAAAACTGCCATAAATTAACCAACACGAGTCCTCATCATAACTATAAAATATTCAACGATTTTCAGAATTTTAACCCTGCAAATGCAAGTTTGTTGACATTATCTGGGATATGTCAATGATTAGCAACAACACTGATTTTGATGGATATACATTTTTTGTGCAGTGTCAGATAAAAAAAAAACTACTTGTTAACTTAGCGAACGGAAATGTCCCCTTCCTAACACTGCTATAAAAATACTATATATTAATATTGATATTGTTATATATTATTATCAATAATGCTAGGGGGATTTTTTTCACAGTCTGTGATATGTCAATGATTAGCAACAACATTGAATTTGATGCATTTTTATCTTTTTGTGGAGGAAACCAGGAAAATAGCATGTATTTGCCTTATAGAGCAAACAAGAGAAACAGTCTCAGTCGGGTGGAAAATAATAAAAACTGCAATTTAGATTGAAAGCCTGATATGCTCGAATGCATATCATTCATATCATGGGTTTCATTTGGGGACATTTTTGTCCTTAGGGGTCTGAGTGTCTCTATTTTGGCTTCACAGTTTATGATAGACTTATGAGGAGCTGAGGTAGAACAACCAAAATTAAAAAGCAAAAAATGTACCTACTGATGCATGGTAAATGGACTTGCATTTATACAGAGCTTTTCTAGTCTTCCGACCACTCAAAGCGCTTTACACTACATGTCAGCATTCACCCATTCATACACACACTGATGGTAGAGGCTGATGGTAGAGGCTGCTAAGGTGCCAACCTCTGATATAAAATAAACTTTTATATCAGAGGTATCCAGCAAATTTGGTTTTGCCCATCAAGATCTAATCTAAATACCAGATATGCCTTCGGGAGCAATTTGGGGTTAAGTGTCTTGCAAGGACACATCAACATGTGACCTGGAGCAGCCGAGGATCGAACCACCGACCGTCCGATTGGTGGACAACCTGCTCTACCCTCTGAGCCACAACTGCCCCTGCATGAGGGTTACCAGCCTCTACCACTACAGCTCTTTAAGGCTGACAGTGAAATGATGATGTATTGAGCTGTAATCAAGCCCTTGTAAGGCCTTGAGTTAGGCTTCTATAATTTAAGACTTTTTCATTTCAGGGCCTGCACACACAAACATCAATAGACTGAGAGAAAGAACAGTGTGTTTCAAGGAGATTTATCCTATTTGAGTAAAACACACATGCAATAAAAATGCTGTTATGAGACAACAGTATTCGACCTTAACCGTGTTGTACACATGCCCTCCAGGACTTTCTCTCAATTCTCCTCACATGATCTTTGGAAGCAATAACTGAGCCTGTCCATTGCCAGTGTATCTGGGAGAGTAACCATGGAGCATTGGTCTCCAAACAGGCTTTCAAGATCAAATGTAATGCAACAATAGAGGTATGGGTTTTGGGAAAGCAGTCCTCCCCTACAAGTGGCCTCACAGATTCAACACTTGGCAGGAGAAGACAGAGGCGAGGCCAGCAGGCAGCGAACACAGCCACATTTCCAAGAAACTGTGAGAAAGGAGAGTCTTTGCTGCACTATAACCTTAACCCTTCAACGCATACTCGGGTCTTAAGCGACCCAGGACTACATTGCACCCTGTCTAGTTGTATTCAATTAAGGCCTGACACTATAGGCTAAAACATGGTCTTCATGCACTGGTCAATTTTGAGATTTGGGATACTTTGCTTCCACAGCATGTCAGACAGATTTGTAAAACATTTTATTCATAAAAACATGGCAAAGATGGATTTTTTTTATGGATGTTGACAGCATTTTCTGATTTATGGAGAGATATGGCTCCCCCTCTTAGTCGATTAATCGACTAATTGGTCATTTTGGTCTTAGCTGACTAAGGTTACTTTTGTCAATAGTAATTTTTATGCTTTTTTCATGCTGAATGACTGATTTCCAAGAAACTTGTGAGCACATTTCTGGTAAACACAAGATTTAAAGTGGTGCTTTTCTCTGATTCTTTGTGGAGAAACACAGTTTTACAGTTCTGTCATTCTATGAGAATAGACCCAAAGGTATTTTTGACAGATTTACAACATAGTAATAGGAACATGAGTTGTTTTAAAAAAAAGAAAAAGTATTGATGTTGTTGAAACCAAATTTGCTGGATACCTCTGATATAAAAGTTTATATCAGAGGTATCCAGCAAATTTGGTCGCATATCAATTAATGTATGAAGTAACCGTGAATTAACATTCCTCAAATGATGATATATTAAGTGTGAACTAATCACATAAAGTGAGCTCATCATCTGTTAATAGTAAGCTACAGGAATTCATGATTCATCCTGTATTAATTCATGCATTAAATCATCATGAGTCATGCATTAGTTAAGCATTACTTAAGTATATGATTTGTGCCCTAATTATGAAGTGTTACCTTCTTTTTCTCCATGAATATGCAAATTTAGGATGTAACATCTAATTAGATCATATAATTCACACCAGGAACGGAAAATATTAAGAGTTAAGAGTTTTCATAATGTGTCACTGAGTTCTGCCAGTGCTGCGCTTTAAGTGACTTATTAAGTCAAACTGTATGTTGGTATTTCAAGACAAAATGTTACGGTTGAAGGATTCAAGCTCGCTGTGAGAAACAACAGGTTTCATGGCAGATAAATATGACTCTTATTGAATTCTGCATCTACCCGGGGGAAGGCTGACTGAGCAAACTGCTGGGAGCTCAAGAACTCCAAGGGCACCTTGCTGGTTACTGATGAGGGAGGAGAGCATTTGTCACTCACTCCCAACCCCCCCTGCTCTGAGTCTCTGATCCAATCTGGTCACTCAAGAACACTCTCCAGGCTATAGCTTACTGTGAGGACTGGATTTACCTTTAGCTTTCGGACTGCATCCTTCACAACTTCTGTGCCTTTTGGGGCTTCAACCTCTGTGTTTCCAAGGAACTGGAAAGAGAACAAAAGGTACACTATGACATGACTGCAACACAACAAAGACATACAGTGTACTGTATAGAAGTAGGTGTTTGGAGCGTTAAACTGCACATAAAGGTAACAAAGAGAAGTTATTCAGAAGTATGCTTTTATTAGACATGATAAACAATGCAGCCAATTTGACTCTTATCAGGCCACTAAATAAGTGTTATCAGTTGCTATAAGCACCATAGATGTGGGTCAGTAGGGGCCTACTACACCTACTATGTTGTAAAAGTGAAAGTGAAACTTAAAAGCAACACGTTCTAACATGAAACGTGAATGAAACCTCACATTTTGATCACAAACAAAAAGGTTTAGGCAATAAAACTACAACAACTTCTTTAGGTTTAGGCAACAAAACGATAACTTCTTTAGGTTTAGACAACAAAACAACACCTTCTTTAGGTTTAGACAACAAAACTACAAGTTCTTTAGCTTTAGGCAACAAAACGACAACTTCTTTAGGTTTAGACAACAAAACAACACCTTCTTTAGGTTTAGGCAATACAACTACAACTTCTTTAGGTTTAGGCAATACAACTACAACTTATTTAGGTTTAGAAAACAAAATGACAACTTCTTTAGGTTTAGACAGCAAAACTGCAACTTCTTTAGGTTTAGACAACAAAACTACAACTTATTTAGGTTTAGACAAAACAACTACAACTTCTTTAGGTTTAAACAACAAAACTACAACTTCTTTAGGTTTAGGCAACAAAACTACAACTTCTTTAGGTTTAGGCAACAAAACTACAACTTCTTTAGGTTTTGGACAATACAACTACAACTTCTTTAGATTTA
Organism: Sebastiscus tertius; assembly: GCA_916701665.1. Lineage (NCBI taxonomy): Eukaryota > Metazoa > Chordata > Actinopteri > Perciformes > Sebastidae > Sebastiscus > Sebastiscus tertius. The sequence goes on along the minus strand of CAKAOH010025861.1, from coordinate 25,261 downwards.
GACAACAAAACTACAAGTTCTTTAGGTATAGACAACAAATCTACAACTTATCTAGGTTTAGACAACACAACTACAACTTCTTTAGGTTTAAACAACAAAACTACAACTTCTTTTGGTTTAGGCAATACAACTACAACTTATTTAGGTTTAGGGCAATAAAACTACAACTTATTTAGGTTTAGGCAATATAACTACAACTTATTTTGGTTTAGGGCAATAAAACTACAACTTATTTATGTTTAGGCAATAAAACCCACTTAGGGAAAAAAAACGTGTTTTGGCTTAGAATAACTACAAACAAAAAGACAACTACTGGTTTCACATGGGATGCTAACTCAATTACACAACAATTATTTTATAAATCAGACCAGTAGGAGTAACTTGTGGAATAATCCATTGGTCATAAATTACAGAATATGATATTTCTATTTGCATAAAGAATGAAGTCTTCTGCATAAGCATACCAATCACTGGTGACATTTCAGTCAATACCATCTGGTATTCCAAGTTCAAATGAATGTAGATAGCATTTGTATCAAATTATTCATGCTCAAATCCCTCAGAGACATAAATTTACTACCTTTTACAATTTAACTTGTTAAGCGTGAGAAATGCATGCTCGCAAATACACATACACACACATAGACATACATACACACACACTGGAGCAGCACTTCTGCCATTCCCCAACAGATGGAGCCATTAACCTTTGTGCCTGAACATCGTGTTTTCCATCTGGCAGCAGCAGTAATTGTTCCCGTCACACACACTGCTTCAGTGCCTCCTGAGCTTAATGTGTGTAGCCTGTTCCAATATAAGGCTTCATAAACACTGGTGTCAGCCCCTTAAAGGTTGGGGAAACAAAATAACAATGTCTCCCATTGGAACTCAGACAGCTCAGACAGACGTGAATTTTCTCGACAATACAACTGTCTGTGTGAAGTTTCCCATGACATGGTTTTACTAATGTCCATTTAATCTTGCAGACGAATTGTCCTTGTACATGGATTGGTGCTATACTCTATCACCAATTGTCTGTTTAGGGCATTTAAATAACTTGGACTTTAGTTCTGACATTTTGTGAAGCAGCTCGTTAATGCCAACAATAAAAAATGCTGATGAAATCTAAAAAAAATAGAATTAAAAGACCTTTAAAAAAATATATTATTAATTATTTAAAGCTACAGTTGGTAACTTTAATTAAATACCTTTTTGTCATATTTGCTCAAACTGTCTCTATATCCTGACACGAGGATGAAACAGATAATCTGTGAAAAAAATCAGGTTCCTCTGCCTCTTTTTAGTGCTCCTAATGGCATTTGTGAAATTACCGAAAGCAACCAATCAGAGCCAAGCAGTCTCTAACGCAGCTGTCAATCACTGCTCACAAAACTCGTGAGCTCTGATCAAACTGTCAAACTAGGCAGCGCTGATCAAATATGAATCAAGATCCTATTGTTCATGACTTGGTTGAAAACAGTCGAAAATATGTTTTCTGAAAACATTTGAGTTATAGGCAATACAGTAACAAAATATGAATTCATATTTGTTCAGCGCTGCTGACAGTTTGATCGGAGTTCACAAGCTTCTCGAGCAGTGACTGACAGATTAATCGGATAATTGTTCATATTTAATTGTGATTAATCGCAAATTAATCACAGATTTTTTATTTATTGAAAATGTAACTTAAAGGGAGATTTGTCAAGTATTTAATCTTCTTATTAACATGGGAGTGGAGAAATGTGCTGCTTTATGCAAATGTATATATATATTTATTACTGGAAATCAATTAACAACACAAAACAACGACAGATATTGTCAAGAAACCCTCACAGGTACTGCATTTAGCATAAAACAATATGCTCCAATCAAAACATGTCAAACTGCAGCCCAACAGACAACAACAGCTGTCAGTGTGTCAATGTGCTGACTTGACAATGACTTGCCCCAAACTGCATGTGATTATCATAAAGTGAGCATGTCTGTAAAGGGGAGACTCGTGGGTACCCATAGAACCCATTTACATTCACACATCTGGAGGTCAGAGGTCAAGGGACCCCTTTGGAAATGGACATGACAGTTTTTCCTCAACAAAAATTTAGCGTAAGTTTGGAGCGTTATTTAACCTCCTTCATGACCAGCTAGTATGACATGGTTGGTACTGATGGATTCATCAGGTTTTCTCTAGTGTCTGCATGAAACCTTCAACTTCTTTCCACAGGTATAAATACAATGAGGCAGGAGAAACAACACCAAAATGGCAGTTATCAATGGAGCCAGAAAACAGATTGAGGCTTTACGCTAAAGTGTCAGCACTCTGCACTGGTGTGACAAATGTACTCCACACTGAAGGACATGTCTGAGAGCGCTGCTGACAGATGCCTGGAATAGAGCAGAGAAGCCCTTGTTCCTGACCAGTGCATTCTGGGCTTACGACTGGGGACGTTTCACAAGGTAGGCCAAGCTCGGAGGCTCATCCATCAACTGGTGCATGCAGCTGCAAGACGAGCCACCCCTGACCCTCATTCCCCACACTGAGGATTCCCACGTTAGCTGAAAGGGGACTGTGCACCCTCAAACGCAAAAATCAAACAAAATATGCACATTCAAATATTTCATTATTGTCATGGCAGGTCTGAAAAGTGAATTGAGATGAGACAATGAGGAGCGAAAACTGCGCTCCACCTCATCGTCTTTGCACAGCTCACTCCTCCTGATTGAAAGGTTCTATCATTGTTTTGACACATTTCTAGAAAGGGCAGGATCTGTGTCATGTGCAATTTAAATGACCTCGGAATGTGATACGGTTGTTGATGTTAGACACACAAATCCCACCAGCTTAGAAACCCCTCAACATTTCCTCTCCTCCTGTAGTCCAGAGGTCAAGAACTTGTTGATTACAGAGGTCAGCAGCACCCGATTAGGCTGTCATCAGGCCATTAAATACGCGTTATCAGTCGTTATAAGCACCATAGATGTGGGTCAATAGGGGCCTACTACGTTATAAAAGTGAAAGTAACACGTTCTAACATGTTGTAAAACTGAATAAAATGTCACCTTTTCAAAGTATATATAAAGGCTTCTTCAGGTTTAGGCAACAAAACTACAACTCCTCTAGGTTTAGGCAATACAATAACAACTTCTTTAGGTTTAGGCAAAAAAAAAAACAGGGTGTTTTAGGTTAAAATAACTACAAACACAAAGACAACTACCCATTGTTGGTTTCACACGGGATGCCAACTCCAGTCTCCTGGGTGGGAGTATCACGCTGTCTGTACTACAGCACCTGACTTCTGCGTCTGCTCCTGTCATAATTACCAAGGTCACTAGAGGTCGCTGTTGTGTTCTTTCTTACCTTCTTTCGGTGATCTACCATGTGAATAGATGATAAAACCTAAAAGTGGGTGTAGCAGGCTCCTACTGACCCACATCTATGGGTGACTGATAACGCGTATTTAATAGCCTGACAACAGTCTAATCGTCTGTCAGCAGAAACTCATGAAAAAGCACCAATATCAGTCAAATGTATGTGGACATCTCAGAGCAAAGAAGTGTCAGAGCATTGAATCAGATGGGCAATAGAAGAACATGACGCCTACAGTCACCCCACGAGAACATGAAGCTAATTCAATTCTAAATAGGAAAATGACACATGGACTGTCATGTTATCACCTGGGCAGTCTTGTAGTTTCCCTGTGTTTCCTCTGTTTCCCTGTCCTTTTGTCTCCTGTGTGTTTTACCCTGTCAGTCTGGTCAGTCTGTCTTTAGACACGGTTGTGAAAAATCGTCAGCAATTTTTTTTTTCTTTTTCTTTTTTTTTTTTTACAGGAGGTGTGGCCATATCCTCCTCCCTCTCCTGGGCGGTGGTTGCTGGAGCAGCTGACACCAATCATCAATCATCAGTCAAGACACACTCTGCAGTATATCAACCCTGGTCTTTCTGCCATTCAGCGCCAGATCGTTAACGTCGCCACAGTGGTAGTACGCCTTTCAGGCTCTCTTACATTGCTCGTTAGTTTTTGACTTTGTCTCTGCTCACTTTTGTAGCTTTTGGTGCTCATACTGTTTTTGTCCTTTTGTCCTAGTGTGGTATACTTACCTGCCAGCTGCCTCTACTTCCTACTATACCTACCTGCTCACTCTCCAACATCATTGCTTCTCCTCGGATCACAGTGGACTGGAAACACCATCTGGAGGAACACTAGAACCCCAATCCCCATGCTCCTCGCTCCCTTGAGGACTTTCAGTCTTAATCCCAGCCACGTTGGACTCTGAGAAACCTTGCCCTGTCCACCATTTAAATTTATTATTTATTAATAAATTCTTATTGTTACAACTTTTACCTTGATTAGTGTGTACTGCTTTTGGGTCCACGTTTTGTTTCACCAGAACATAACATGGACGGTGGTTGGACAAGCCTGGTTGCTGCTGACGACGGTAAATATTTGGCATAAATATGACCCTGCAGATCTGTCTGTCGAGGCTGGTGGTGTTGGATATAGATATAGATATATACATATATCTATATCTATATCTATATTATATATCTATATCTATATAGATATAGATATATCTATATCTATATATCATATGTTGACCCTCTCATTATGTCAATTTAGGCTGCATCTAGCGATTATCTTTATTATTGATTAATCCATCGAATAATATCTCGACTACTTGTTTCGTTGGTAAGATGTCAGAAAACTGTGAAAAATGCCTGTTACAATTTCCCGCAGCCCAGCGAAGTGACTCAAGTAGCTTATTTGGTGGCGGCTGTGGGTCAGGAGGTAGAGCGGGTCATCCACTAATCAGATGATCGGCGGTTTGATCCCCAGCTCCTCCAGTCCGCATGTCGAAGTTTCCTTGAGCAATACACTGAAGCCCAAATTGCTCCCGAAGGCTGTGACATCGTTGTGTGAGTGCGAATGATTAGATTAGAATCTGATGAGCAGGTGGCATCTTGTATGGCAGCTCTCTGCCATCAGGTTATGAATGTGTGTGTGTGAATGTTGGCGTGTAGGAGTGTAAGAAAATATTTAAAAATATTTAAAAAATTGAACATCATGATTTTCTGTTTTGGGATTCTGTATTGATTCTCAAAAACACTATTGATTTTTAATCAATAGTTTACTGTTTAGTCAACACTTTATGTCATTTTCAAAGAGATGCTCCCTCTCAGTGCATGTGCCCTCTCAAAGTAGAGCTATGCTGTTAGATGTTACAGGAACTGTGATAAAAGCTAATGTAGATCCCACTGTTCTGATATCATAAAAAACATTTATGCATATGGTAATGTGTTCTTTATACTATGACAGTTTTCCTAAAATTAGATAAAACCCCCCCGCAATATATTGAATCGTAACCCCTGTATCGTGATAGGTATCATATCGCCAGATTCTTGCCAACACACAGCCCTAGAGCAAATATGATTAAAAAAAGTTATTTTTATAAAACGGTCACTATATCCTGACAGTAGTGCATGAGACAGGTAGTAATCTGGAAAAAAAATCATGTTCCTCTGTGTCCTCCGGTGTCCTCCAGTGCTCCTAACGGCATCTGCAAGATTTCACAGACTGGAGGAAAACAAGCAGTAAGAGCCAAGCTGGAGCCTTGCCGTCTCTGAGCAGCTGTCAATCACTCACTAACTCGGATCAAACGGTTAAACTAGGCAGCCCTGATCAAATATATATCAATATTCTGTTACTGTAATGTCTATTTCTCGCGTAAAATGTTTTCAGAATTTTTTTTTAGTGCACAATTTACATACAAATAATGTGCTTTTTGATCATTAAAGCATGTAAACATGTTCTAGAAACTCAAAATACAATTATGAACCTGGAATTGAGCATGATATGTCTCCTTTAATGCTTTTTATGACTAAAACTGTGGTTTTGAAATGCTGACTTCTTGTGTCTTTTTTTCGTTGGCTTGGAAGAAGTCAACAGACAAGTCTAAAAATACAAAAACGAACTTAAGAAAGACCCATCATATATATGTTTCTAACTGCAGATTGTAAAATAGAGAGACTGTGATCTAGTGTTCTCATTAGTAGCTACAGCCCTGCTTTCTATGTGCCATATAACAAATCAGACCTTATCGTGGGTCCAGCAAGCCTGGAGGAAAACCTTCAGTATCAAGAGAAGAGGGAAAGATTGCAGGTAGTTTAGTACTGCCATCAAATCAAAATGATTCAAGACATAGACGATGTTTTTATGACCTTGTTGAATCAATGGATGACATAATAAAAAAAAAAGAATTCTGCTTTTTCTTGGGGGATCCTTCTGTGTTCTAACTAGCTGGACGATTGTGCAGTAAATTACCAACTGAGCTTATTTTCAACAATTCTGAGTGAGGCCACGCACAGTCTCAGCACTTTGGCTGACTCATTCTCTCCAATTCCTTCAGTGATGAGTGCTGTAGTCAGATCTCAGCAAATTTAGCCAGACAGACAACTCATCAGTGAAAGCCTGACGATATGCAGACAGTAAGGGAACTACACGCTTTGATATTAGAGATGTGTCCTCTGCCAGCTCCGCCTGCTTCTATGCCGCACACAGTAAGGGAGCGCCAGCAGTTAGGGGGATGCACCTCAGTTCCATCGTAACGTTTGTGAAGCTCAGGATGTAGGCTGACAGATCCAGTGCCTCACAGAAGAGGCTTTGTCAAAATGAGGCAGGAAACCCCATCTGCTCTTGCTCCCCAAGTTAGACCGGCTTCCTTCAACATGTCTTTGTTGGATATTTGAAAAATACCTTCTAATACTTTGTCACAAGAAGCCATGTTTTGCGTGTGGAGTATCATTTTAAGTTCTTCTCGTGTCAGCACCAGCTTTGGCTCGTTTTGACAAAAGCGCGCGTCACTTTACATAAATACCCCCACCTCCACAGACACACACACACACACACACACACACACAAACACACACACACCTCATTAATAAATAAAGAAATCAAGAAGGCTAAAACACAGAGAAACACTTTCAAATTAAAGTTTGATAAGTACAACTTTCTGCGAGCACAGCACCGAGGGGAGAAGATAAATACTAGACCATACATTACAACAGTTCATAGTTAAGGTGTGGTGGCATCATCCACCATTAAATATCCAAATTACCAAGTAATTCTTAAAAGACCAGTGTGTAATAATGAGAGGATCTATTGGCAGAAATGGAATATAATTAAGGCTGTTAATCTATTAAAATGTTTAATCATGATTAATTGCATGATTGTCTATAGTTAATCGGGATTTATCACAAATTGTACGTTTTTTGGAGATTTGTAGTATTTCATACTCTTATCAACATGGGAGTGGACAAATATGCTGCCTTATACAAATACAGTTTTTCTTCTCCAACATTTAGCATAAGTTTGGAGCGTTATTTAACCTCTTTCTCGACCAGCTAGTATGACCTGGTTGTTTTTTCTAGTTTCATATGATGCCAGTATCTTCACTCTATCTTTAAAAAAAGGTCAAATTGCATTAAGATGTTAAAACGAATTTGTGTTACTGTGTTTTTATCACGTTAACTTTGACGGTCCTAAATATAACATTAATAAAGTTTTCTTTAGTGTATAATCACCGGAAAATAAGAATCATTGTATTTTCGTTACCTTAGATTGAGCCAATTCTATATACATACAGAACGGGTCCTCTTCACAGAGCTGGCCGCCATGTTTCTACAGTAGCCCAGAACGTGTCGATTACGTTACTCGCTCCTGTCGCCACTGCTCTCTCTCTCTTGCTTCACCACTCACTTCCCACGTACACACACACTCTACGCACTATCTCTGCTCCAAATGACCTACGCTATTCTTACAACAACTGGCTTTAGAGAGGACCATTCGCGTTTTCGCGTCAGCCACCATAGCTCTCCTACACGCTCAGTTGGTTGCAATCTCAGCCTACACACACCTACATGCTGCACCTTTAAATGAGGTAACTTGGAAAACAAATGGATGATGTAAAGACATATAGGGGTTAGGCAACACTGGTGGCTCCATCAGGTGCCATGCTAATCAGCCATGCTAATTAATAGTAAAAATGCCAGACTTTGCTGCAGACTGTGAGCTGCTGCCCTCAATGCAAGACTAGATTCCAATCCGGTCCCAACACCCTCCACCTCCGTGACGGAGCGAACTCTGTTTGTCGTCACACTCACAGCTCAATGAAGCACCCTTGTTTAAGTTGGACGGTATAAATACAGCGGCAAGCTTCGGGATTAACTTCCATCCCTCCAACAAGGAAACTATAAATAAACATCAGAATCAGAAATACTTTATTGATCCCCAGGGGGAAATTGAGATCAGTTTATATATATTTATTACACAGCGTTGTTGAATACTCGATTCTGATTGGTTAATCACGGCGTTCTGCGGTCTGTTATTTCCTTATAACAAACTGTTTCTATGCGTAACAGACTGTTGCTATGCGTAACAGACTGTTGCTATGCGTAACAGACCGTTGCTATGCATAACAGACTGTTGCTATGCATAACAGACCGTTGCTATGCATAACAGACTGTTGCTATGCGTAACAGACTGTTGCTATGTGTAACAGACTGTTGCTATGTGTAACAGACTGTTGCTATGTATAACAGACCGTTGCTATGTATAACAGACTGTTGCTATGTATAACAGACCGTTGCTATGTATAACAGACCGTTGCTATGGGTGCAGTTCTGATGTTGGACTCTGAAGGACAGTTTTTTGTCAAATTATGGATTTCTTCAGTAAATAGCCGTGTAATAAGTGGGATAATGTACAGCTAGTAGGGATGTCTATAATTAACCGTTTAACCATCAACCGACATTAAGCATTTTAACAGATTAACGCTATCGGTTAAAACGGTTAAAAGAAATATTAATAATCAATTAAAAAGCTGAGCGGCTCAGAAGAGCGGCTCGTCACTTTAAGGAGAAAAGCTGGCCCACCTTAAGAGGCGGAGCTGGAGTTGCAGGGTACAGGAAGTTGGCTCCGGTCTCTCTAGCTCTCTTGAGCGGAGCGTAGCAGTTGTAGTTTCATAGCATTTATTCACCGACAAATAAACTGTAGACACACTGCTACACCTACGTTCACAGATAGAACGCCACCAACAACCTCACACTCACCACCAACTCGCTAAAGTTACGCAGACTATGTGTGGCGGCGGCGAGCACGAAGCCTCCGGCAATGCTAGAGCTGCTGACGTAGCACAAATACACACACTGTTTGTTGGCCACTCACTAAAGTTCCTCCGGGCAGACACACAGCTGACAACCTGCTAAACTAAACTAAATGTGCGGTGGAGACTTTTACTGGGAAAGTGGCTGTATGTCCGCGACACTACACGCAACATCGTAGCTGCTAAGTTAACGCTCCCGGACGGTGAACTGGAGACAGTGAACGCAGCACCGTAGCTGCTAAGTTAACGCTCCCGGACGGTGAACTGGAGACAGTGAACGCAGCACCGTAGCTGCTAAGTTAACGCTCCCGGACGGTGAACTGGAGACAGTGAACGCAGCATCATAGCTGCTGTCCCCCCTGCACAAAGCAACCACCTATGCACCACTTGTCTGTTTAAAACTGGCTCTTTATAATATCAGATCTCCCACTAGCAAGGGTTTGCTAGTCAATGAGTTTATAATGGACAACAAACTGGACTTTTTATACCTCACTGAGGCCTGGCAACAGCCAAATGATTTCTCCCAGCTCAATGAAGCTGTCCCACCTGGTTTTAAATATACTAGCAAACCCCGTGCTTCAGGGAGGGGGGATGGTCTTGCTGTGCTCTATCGTGAGAGCATCAAAGTCTGTACAGTCACCGTCCCCCCCATCATTCCACTTTTGAATGTTCAGCTATAAAACTCACAAGCTCTACACCCATCATCATTATCACCATCTACAGACCACCAAAGCCCTCTGCCCTCTTTCTCACTGAACTATCAGCATTATTAACCTCTGTATGTGCTACGTCCCCTCCTGTCATCCTTCTAGGTGACTTCAACATCCACATTGACAACTCTTCTGGTTTTACAAATGATTTCACCTCACTCCTTGAATGTCTCGATATCACCCAATATGTCAACTTCCCAACCCATAACAAAGGTCACATACTTGATTTAATCTGCTGCACTGGTCTCACCCCTCATAACCTCACTGATGCTGACCTCCCCATCTCTGACCACAAAGTCATCCTGTTTGAAGTCTACGCCCTCCTATCTAAAATAAAAGAGCAACGGACCATCTCCTTCAGAAACATTAAACGCATCAACCCCACAGATCTCATCACCTTTATTAACTCCTCCCCCAATCCCCCCCATCCTCCTCCCCTGCTGAACTGGTGAATCATTACAACAACTGTCTCTCCTCTTCCCTGGATATCCTGGCTCCCCTGAAAACCCGCACAGTCTCCTTCACCCACACCGTTCCCTGGTGCACCGCTGACCTCCGCCATCTCAAAACCACCGGCCGTCAACTAGAGCGGTTATACGAAAAGACTGGACTTTCAGTACACATCCAACTATACACAGAACCCCTTCACCGTTACAAGAACGCTCTCTCCACCGCCAACTCCTCCTACTACTCCAACCTCATCAATACCGGTCAAGGTAACACCAGAACCCTCTTTTCAACAGTAAACCACCTTCTTCAGCCTCTAAGAACCCTCCCCCCAAAGACCTCCACTGATCACTGCACTGCCTTTCTGCAATTCTTTGATAACAAAATCAACACCATCCACCAACAGCTGGCCTCATCCTGCACCTCCCCATGTGACCCACCCTGTATGGTTACCTCCTGCCAACCACTCATCAGTACCCTCTCTAACTTCAGACCAGCAACGGAATCTACCATCACTGAGCTCATCCATAAAGCCAAACCCACTACCTGCGAGCTCGATCCCCTCCCCACCATCCTCGTCAAAGCCTGCCTGCCCTCCATCTCACCCATGATCACAAGAATCATTAACTCCTCCCTCACCACCGGTATTGTACCCCCCACCCTCAAAATTGCTGCAATTACACCAACCCTCAAAAAACCCGGTGCTGACCCAGCTGATCTGAACCACTACAGGCCCATCTCCAACCTCACCTTCATCTCCAAAACTCTTGAGAGAGTGGTTGCCGCCCAACTTCAGTCCCACCTCGACTCAAACAACCTCCATGAACCCTTCCAATCTGGTTTCCACCCCAAACACAGTACTGAAACAGCCCTGGTCAAAATCACCAAAGACCTCCTCCGTGCAGCTGACTCTGGACTGCTCACCATCCTCATCCTCCTCGATCTCACTGCTGCCTTTGACACCATTTCCCACCCACTACTCATCAAACGTCTGGCTGATATTGGTATCACTGGTGTTGCACTCACAAGGTTTTCCTCATACCTCACCGGCAGACAACAATATGTACAACTGGGCAACCACAGATCAAGGTGTTCCACTGTTTCACTTGGTGTCCCCCAGGGGTCAGTATTGGGTCCACTCCTATTTATCATTTATCTCCTTCCCCTTGGCACTATCCTCCGTCATTACAATGTCCTTTTCCACTGTTATGCCAACGATATACAGGTCTACATTTCAACTACACCCACTGCTGCCCTGCCACCCACCTCCCTCACCACCTGCCTACAACACATCAGGAGCTGGATGAGCAGGAACTTTTTAAAACTCAACAAGAATAAAACAGAGGCCCTGCTCATCGGCTCCAAAAACAACATCTCCAAATCACAACACACCACTGCTCCAAACCTCACCATTGATGGCTTCTCAGTACCGTTCTCCACCCATGTCAAGAGCCTCGGGGTCACCCTGGACAGCACCCTGTCCTTTACATCCCACATAAAAAACGTCACCCGGACTGCTTTCTTCCACCTCCGCAACATCTCCAGACTCCGCCCATCCCTGTCTCACTCCAGCACTGAAATCCTGGTCCACGCATTAATCACATCCCGGATCGACTACTGCAACGCTGTCCTCTCTGGCCTTCCCACCAAACTACTCAACAGACTTCAAAACATTCAGAACTCTGCCGCCCGTATCATCACCCGCACCCAATCCTCCGACCACATCACCCCTATTCTCATCCAACTACACTGGCTCCCTGTTAAATCCCGGATCGACTACAAAAACCTTCTACTCACCTACAAAGCCCTCCACAACCTTGCCCCCACCTACCTCACAGACCTCCTGAACACCCCGTCCCGTTCCCTCCGCTCATCATCAGCCGGACTTCTGACCACCCCCACCTCACGCCTCAGCACCATGGGAGCTAGAGTGTTCAGCTGCTCTGCTCACAGGCTCTGGAACTCACTCCCCCCACACATCCGGTAGTCTGACACTATCACATCATTCAAATCCCTCCTCAAAACCCACCTGTTTAAACTGGCCTACTCTCTATAGTACTCATCAGTTCATCATACGTGTCTGTACAAATATGTCTCTGTCATGTCCTGTTGTTTTTATTTGTTTTATCTGTCTATATTTAAATTGATTCTTGTAAGGTGTCCTTGGGTGTCCAGAAAGGCGCCACTAAATAAAATTTATTATTATTATTATTATTATTATTATTATTTTTATTATTATTATTAGTATATATAAATATCATAATAGAGAAATCATAAGAACATATAAATAAGAAATATGTATAACAACAGTGCAAACAATAATGCTGAAAAATGGGATATATCATTAAGTGTGTAAAAATGCAAAAATAGTATAAATTAATACAAATATTAGTTTCAATGTACAGTATAAATTAATGCAGTATTAATGCCCGAGTAAACCCGAGTATTAACGCACTAAATTATTGTACTGTTAAGTCAGTATTGCACAGTTGAATATATAATAACTTGTGGGGTTATAGCTGCTGAGGGGTAAAAAAATAATCAACATGTTGTATGTATATGTATAAAAATCAAATGAACATGTCTACCGTTTTCTAGACTAGACAAGAGTAGATTTGATCTTTAATACAATTGTATTTACTTTAAGTTGATGACGTCTGTACGGAGTGGAAGTTGGTAGGGAGAGGGTGTAGGGCCGTTTGGAATTGGGCCTGTGAGCTGCTGCCCTCGATGCAAATCAGACCTGGTTGTCTCAGGAGAAATGCATCATGGGACACCTGGGACTGAGAGGTGTGGGTTTGATAGGCCTGACAGAGAGCGGGCAAATGAACAGGAAGGTGGAAGCCACAAAAGGAGGGATTCTGTTTTGTTTCTGTATTTCAATGCTGACACCATAAAGCCTCTCACCATTGTTTAACAGCAGAATGTCCATCTGGTCTTTATGTGTTTGATTATTTTACAGTCACAAAGCTCTGCAGCAGTCTGATAGTGGGACATACCTTGGCATTGTAGGGTATGTAATGCTTGGCCAGTGCTTCCGGGGTGTGCATCCATGATTTATCTGAAATGACACAAACAGCTCACTCAATAAAGCAGTCTGAATCAACGGTCCCATCCAATAAGGTACGGCAGAGGTACAATCATCTACATAAGTGGTTGAATCTCAAGCAAACGTGTGAGGAATCACTATTATAGAACAAAGCACATACAAGACTTCAACATGACAGAAAAAGGAAGAGCTGAATTTAAGAAGAGAAATATGTAGGAAGCTTCCAGAACCAAAGAGAAAGATCAAAACTGCCCTGATCAAAGCTTTTTTTTTTAAACACATGTAGATGCATTTTATTTGTTTCCAGTCTTTATTTAACCATGTTAGTTTCACTGAGAGCAATGATTTCTTTAACAGGAATTGCTTCACTCTCACACATGCATTTCTAGCTGAGAGTTGCCCGCTACAATCTGAACTGTTGGTCAGTGAGCAGCTTCACTGCACAGTTGGGGGTTGCAGGACGTTCTCAAGGGCACATTAAGAGTGGCAATTAGGCGAAGGGGAATGCTGCTTTCACTTTGCCAACATCATTTGTCCTGCAGATATGGTAATTGCAGTCCACTTCTCTAAAATGTGTCAGAGAAATTCTAGAGTAAACAGAGTACTGCATTCTAAAATAATGGAAAGGTGTGAAAGGTGCAAAATACATGGTGCAAATTAAATGTACCCTGTGAAGTTTCTGACCACTAGTAGCGCTGTGGAGCAATGTTTTATCGTGCACATGCACAATGATACACGCAAAACAACACACATTACTGACGCCGGAGTCACGCTATTCCACTGATCGACTGCACTACTGAATTAATATGCATAGAAGCATTGCAATGACCCAACAAAGGCAGTGAAACAGAAGACTGCAAGCTAATAAACGTGGATGTAAACATGATACAATTTGAAATGTTTAAAACAAATCAGTGTGTTAGTGTTTCAAGAGGAAAGAAATATGTTCAACATGTTTTTCAATGACGCGTTGCACCGATACAGATACCGGATCAGATATCGGGCCGATACTGACTCAAATAGCTGGATCGACAATGGGGCCGATCTATTAAATTCAATTCTATATTTATATACTATAAACATTATATACAGGAATTTTAACTGCGGTTAAAGTTTTGACCAATTTGTTGCTGCATTAAAACAGTTCACACCTGAGTTGTAATTACTGTTCATTTTGAAGATTTTTTTGCCAAGTTGTTGGTGTATGATTTATTATTTTAATAATAAATAACAATTCAGTAACTTTTGTTATCTACGTATTTATTTGTTACATTTTGTTTTACAAAGTTAGGAAAGCGTTGTTTAAGTAATGCATGTTGTTGCCTTAGACATAAAAGAATGTATCGGATCGGTACTCGGTATTTGCCGATACCCGAAGCCCAGGTATCGCTATCTAGAATCTATCTAAAGAGTCGGATCGGTGCATCCCTTGTTTTGGTGAGAGACACTGAATTTTTCACTTAGAGGAATAATAAAAAAAAAAAGGACAAAAGACTCAACGCTTTGAAGATCACACCAACACAAAATGAGCAGTGGATCAGAAGCCATTGATGGTTTTCAGCATTTCTTAATCATCCACTGATTAAGCATCCTTCTCTTACTTCATTTATAAACGGCCTATCACCCTGTTAATGAATCCAGTGACAAAAGATGCATGACTGTGACCTTGGGGGGGGGGCTCTCAACTCCTGTAGGTTGATTGCGTTAATCAAGACTTTGCGAGGGACAAACGATGTGAATCAACTTCGCCGTGTCCTCTGCACAAGTATGCTAATGACTTTGTTTACATTGATGTTGTTGGCTAAGTGGCTTGATGAATTCAAAGTCTATTCTAATTAGTGCTAATTTGGTGCTCTGCATTTGCTTAATTGTGATTGCTTACCGGTATGTTTGCTAATCTCCCATATTATTTACAAGGAAACCAACAGGCTTACTCTTGACTTGGAAAGGTAGTCGTGTTTAATTCTTCCGGAAATCACAGGGAAAGTAAAAACACTTACACACAAAGAGCTTTGTTTCACTTTGGAGACGCTGCATGGTAAACTGGGAGCCTGTTCCTCTACTTACATTGTAATCCTTTTAAGTTTACTTAACAGCTGTGCAATGAGATTATCCCAGCTTGCACCTTGCAACACTCTCCTCCAAAGTGCAATCAATTTCCTAGTGGGACTCTTGAGTGAAACTTGATAGAGGGATGATGCATCTCCTCCTTTCTTTTACAGCTAAGGAGGTTTATAAACTGTACATTCCAAGAAAGAGGAAGGAGGGAGGAAGGAAGGAAGGAAGGAGGAGAGTGGTGAAGGCTGACACAGCATTATGGCAGGTAGGCTGACATTTTTTTTCAAGGCGTCAGCACACACTGTTCTGATTAAAGGAGGGGGAGGGGAGGGGATGAGGGGTTGGGGGGGGGGTGGGAGGGACGGGCATACTTCTTCCTCCCACTTTGCTGCATAAAATGGCAACTACGTGAGCAGTGGCAAAAAGTTACAAGTGCTGTCCGGGTTGCCTAAAGGGAAGATTAACTGTCGGGGCGTGAGGATGGGCAGCAGCGTCTGAAGGTCACTCTGCGTGGTTCAGTTGTCATGTGTTGGATGAAGATGAGAGGAAATTCAAAGGATGACAGCCTGAAAAGTGTCAATGCCTCTCTGTCAAAATGTAGTATATACTGCATCCAGGTCTCTGGAGGCATTGATCCTCAGTGTTTCCTGCAGGACCAGTTAGGACGTGTGACAGCATAAAGGTCACATGTCCTTCATGCATGTTACTCTGCAGTCACTACTGTTACTAGTAATAGCTGCCTTCATCTTTCCCCTGTCACATCATGGGGTTGGCTCTGTCAGAAAACGGGTATTTCATCATTTTTGATCCAGTGATTACATATCAGTGAGGTTTGGACCATACATCAGACCGGCACATACAGGTACTGTGCAAAAAGTCAAGGCCACGCCCCCTTTTGGGGGATAGAAAACCGAAGATTCCATAGACTTCAATGCAATTTGACGCATGTTTGGATTGTAATTTTGACAAGTTCATATGCATTCATCTCTTGTTCTAAAAACATTTCCAACACATTGGAGGATATAGCTGATCCAGACATCTCTACATATCTGATTGAACCCCGTCAGGCTGAGTGTTGTCTGTAAATAACCAACCTGTTAATAACCAACTGTTTGATCTATAGGCTGGAGACGACAGTCTGATGCTGCTAGAACGTTAATGTATGACTGTATTACTACAGCAGCTCAAGCTAAAGGTTCTGACACACCAGCTCTTTACGCTGTTACTGTTGACGAAGGACACAGGATTGTTTTCCACCAAAAGGGGGGGTGGTCATGAAAGCCTACTCTGGACGACGTATTGACGGTAGGATGTATATAAGGTTCTCTCTCTCTCTCTCTCTCTCTCTCTCTCTCTCTCTCTCTGATCTATTGGCAAGTCTGTGGACTCAAGGCTACAATACTCCCCATAGATGCTGGCTCTAATTAAACAGAGCAGACAGATTTAAATGTAATGTTAATCGCCATGGGAGAAACAGAAATAAAAAGAAACAACGTGTACCTTTAGTTAACATAAAGGCTCATTCCTTAGAAATGCAAATAAAAAAGGCTCTGGAGTAGAGACAACTCTTATCTGCCTCAGCTACAGATAACACTAATTGCTGGAACATGTTACTATATTCACATGTTGTGGTGAACAGTTCACATGAGGAACAAATAACAAAATTAAATGAAGTTTCACCAAGCTACGACTCACACACTGAAAATGTAGCCTCCAAAACTATTCCTTTTTAAATTAACAATAGATTCTTATAGTGCAAACAACTGCACTGCAGGCCTAACAAGCACTTGTATTGTGGTGCACTCGAGGAAAAGCACACTCTGGTAATTTGTGGATTGATTGATGGTTTGCTCTATTAGACCTTTATCACAAACAAGCACTCCTTCTCTACAAGCTAACTGCTGTATTTCCCTTTATCTCACATTCTGCTGTGAATCCAGGCATTAAGGTCATAAAGAGTCTTCACAGTCAATGAGAATCTAAAGAAAGTAGTCCAGCTTCCTAATGTCCCCAACTAAAAAATGAAAATACTAAATATGGTCAATGATAATAGTTCACAGAAAACAGTGAAAACAATAAAATATGTAGGCTACAAAATACCATCCTTAAAGCAGCAGTGGGTAGAATTGGAGCAAATTAGGGGTGTAAGAAAATATTTTAAAAATTGAATATCGTGATTTTCTGTTTTGGGATACTGTATTGATTCTCAAAAACACTATTGATTTTTAATCAATAGTTTACTGTTTAGTCAACACTTTATGTCATTTTCAAAGAGATGCTCCCTCTCAGTGCATGTGCCCTCTCAAAGTAGAGCTATGCTGTTGGATGTTACAGGAACTGTGATAAAAGCTAATGTAGATCCCACTGTTCTGATATCATAAAAAACATTTATGCATATGGTAATGTGTTCTTTATACTATGACAGTTTTCCTAAAATTAGATAAAACCCCCCCGCAATATATTGAATCGTAACCCCTGTATCGTGATAGGTATCATATCGCCAGATTCTTGCCAACACACAGCCCTAGAGCAAATATGATTAAAAGAAGTTATTTTTATAAAACGGTCACTATATCCTGACAGTAGTGCATGAGACAGGTAGTAATCTGGAAAAAAATCATATGCCTCTTTGTCTTCCGGTGTCCTCCAGTGCGCCTAACGGCATCTGCAAGATTTCACAGACTGGAGAAAAACAAGCAGTAAGAAGCGAGATGGAGCCTTGCCGTCTCTGAGCAGCTGTCAATCACTCACTAACTCGGATCAAACGGTCAAACTAGGCAGCGCTGATCAAATATGAATCAATATTCTGTTACTGTAATGTCAGTTTCTCGCATTACATGTTCTCAGAATCATCTTGTAGTGTACTGTTTAGCTGTAAAATGAGAAAGTTTGTGACCCGGCAGCCATGTTTAGATCAATTGAGGAAATACCAAGCACCACCCACCAGCCGGAGCAAACTTTCTCATTTTACAGCTTAACAGTACACTACAAGATGATTCTGAGAACATTTTACACAAAAAATTGACATTACACTTTGATCAGAGTTTATGAGTGATTGACAGCTGCCTCCGTTGAATGAACAGCCAATAGTAACGCTCTCTCTCTGAAATGACCTGTAGATTTTTTGAAGTCTGAAAACAGAGCCATGAGGAGCAGCAGAAGTTTTGTCTCAGAATACTTGAATTACAATATGCTGAAAGGTTATTATGGAATTGTATTATGGAAATGATGCCAAAAACTGTTTGCCTACTGCTGCTTTAAATTGTCCAACCAGAAGCTTTCAAAGATATAGTTCAGGAGCTTTGCTCTAAAAGCAGCTACATTTTGCAAATTAACTGCCTAAGGAAATGTGTTTGGCATCCTCTAACCACCAGATTAACTAAATTCAAACAATATATTTTTTTTTTGTATATTGTCTAATGTTCCATTTATGTGGTTGCTTTCTTTGTAACACTTTATCATTTTTCACCTTACTATTGTGAAAAACAAGTAGAATAGAAATAAGGTAACTTAATAATACAATATTATTTCCATTGGCCTACTACTATTAAAAACAACAATAACATCCCTAAAACTCATAACTCATATTATTAAGCGTTGTGGTCACCCCTCTTTAACATTCTCCAAGCTCAGCTCTTACCTTTCAGAGTTTGAGTGCTGCACACAATTTTTTTTTCTGCAGGGTCTCCAACAGTGGGCAGGCAATAGCCTAATTCACTGCAGCGCTCAATCAATGACACACAATGAATTTGCTGGGTATGCACCGTTCTCCATCATGCAGAAGACAACTTCAAAGGGGCTCTGAGCAGAAAGGACCCATTCTGTACCACACTCCTACTGAGGCCCAATAGGACAGTGTTACTTTGAGATGAAGCATTTGGGCAAAAAAGTCCATCTGGTTCCATACGTCAACCACTGTGTGACATAAAAGGTGAAACGCAAAATGTTGCAATGCCACTGAAACAGTGACAGTGTGTCCTATGAGACAATCTCAGTTGAAGTACGTTTGAATGCAATTCAGTATAACAATGCTACAATCTACATGTACGGCCTGACAAATTGAACCTCTGACAGTAGAATACTATTAAATTTAAAGGAACTGTGTAGCATTTAGGGGGATCTATTGGCAGAAATGGAATATATTATCAATAAGGGTATAATGTGTTTTCTTTAGTGTATAATCACCTGAAAGAAGTGGTTGAATCATTGTGTTTTCATTAGCTTAGAATGAGCCATTTATATGTACATAGAAAGCGAGTTCTCTTCACCAAAGAGAATAGAGTATGCCGCCATTTTGGACCAAAAATGCCAATGAGTCAATTGCATGGATGTTTAAACATGGTGTCATATGGTTCGGTCACGGGGTCACAGCCATCACGCTCTCGTCACGGCTTGCCAACTCCTCCTCCCAGCCCTCGCTCCAGCCTGGGTCTGGGTCTCATTCACCTGAACGGAGGAAGGGAAATAACTCTGGATTCAGCTATTAGTGTATTTTACAACTTTTAGGACCTGATGATTTAAATAAGGTATATTAGAGTATTCATACTGGGGAGTTGATTCACCTCAAAATAAATTATCCACTGAGTTACAGACATCTCTTTCCCAATGTAAGTCTAGAGGAAAAAGTCTTTTTGGGCCCAATGGTAAAACGTGACAGAAACGGAAATTATAGTACTGCCGTTTGGTCACTACGAAAGTTGGGATCAACGCTCTTCCTGGGGGGTTGGTTCATTGCAATGGAGGTATAAAAACACATCTGTAAATCAGAGGATTCTTTTTTTTTTTAGATATATCAACTCCCCAGTATGAACACTCTAATAGCCCTCATTTAAATCATTACGTCCTAAAAGTAATAAAATGAACTAACAGCTGAATCCAGAGTTATTTTCCTCGACATACTGAACGTGCATCAGACCCACGGGCCTGCACTGCCCTGCGTGCTCATATGACAAATCTGGTTCTGCCAGCTTCCTGCTAGCTGTATGAAGCTGTAATAATGGATATATTATCTGTAATTCATCACTTTTATTATCTTCTAATACACCCATGGGCTGTATGCTGTAAACCTGTACCGTGGTGGATGGATTAACGTCTCTGTTCCCTAACAACTGGCTATCGGCCAGTAGCTAGTAGTGCTAGTAGCATGACATCAGTAGCTAGTAGTGCTAGTAGCATGACATCAGTAGCTACTAGTGCTAGTAGCTAGTAGTCTGTCTATTGGACCCTCTTCTACATCCATGGTCTGTGGTATACTGGACCCTCTTCTACATCCATGGTCTGTAGTCTACTGGACCCTCTTCTACATCCATGGTCAGTGATCTACTGGACCCTCTTCTACATCCATGGTCTGTAGTCTACTGGACCCTCTTCTACATCCATGGTCAGTGATCTACTGGACCCTCTTCTACATCCATGGTCTGTGGTCTACTGGACCCTCTTCTACATCCATGGTCTGTGGTCTACTGGACCCTCTTCTACATCCATAGTCTGTGGTCTACTGGACCCTCTTCTACATCCATGGTCTGTGGTCTACTGGATTTGTTTGTTTGTTTTGCACAATTTAAGATTATACAACATAACAAAAAAAATAAATGAATAATATACAGTGCAGGGAGAGGCAAAAAAAAACACTGGGTTTATCTGAAGCCTCCACCTAGAGACAAGATCAATATAAAGAAATAATAGATTACATAATAAAAATAATAGATTACATAATCCAAAATTTTGAGATTAATCTCAAAATATGTGTGTTGGATTTGTCTCCATTTATGTCCATCGCTCACTTTATGCTGCACTGGGAAGCGGCTGGGCAAAAAAGTTTAATTCATAAATAAGTAAGTAGGTAAATAGGTATAATAACAAGCATATTTATAATATTTGTATTGTTCAATATAGGTCATTTCAGTAGAGGCATTAAAATTATGACAATAGAATAGAAATAATGTTGTTATACTTTTGTACGGCAATTTGTAGGCAGACGTTTTACTGCCTTCTGGTAGTCATTTTCAGTCCAAAATGGTGGAAGCGTAGCTTTGCTGCTGGGCGCTGATGTTGCACAGGAAGGAATATTTGACTTTCACTTCTTAGTAATATACGTTCTTTGTCTTCACGGAGACAGCCACCATTTTTCTACAATAGCCCAGAATGGACAAACCAGAACTGGCTCTAGATAGGTCCATTTGCATTTTCATGTTTTTGCGTCGGCCACCATAGTTTGTAGTTTCAGTTGGTTGCAATCTGCAACCTCACCGCTACCATCAAATCCTACACACCGCACCTTTAAATGGAATGGTAACATCATGAACAAATGTATCTGCCACCTATGAACACAATTATATTCCATAACAGTTGATATTAAAGCAGACCTAAGTCATTGGTCATTATTACCAGTGAATATGTGTAGTCAAATAGATGCTTTAAAGTTGAATTTATCACACAGGCTGCGTTTTCTTTTTCAGTCACTGCCCGTTGAAGTACCACCAAAGCAATTCAATAAATGGAATAGAATTATTTCAACTTTTAATTGGGGAAAACAAAACAAAGGATTAGATTTCAGGAATTACAACTGCCCAAGGACAAAGGTGGACATAGTCGTGGCATTTGTCACATGGCTTTAGAAACCAGCATGCTCAGAGCACACATCTAGGCAATGACACATACTGTAAAACTCAGGACTCTCCATTAACACCATGTGTCTTTCCTATTAGACGTGTTAATTGCATTTAGGGGTAAAAACACCATCAATGTATCTGGTCTCTGATCATATTACAGTACGAACCAATTGCTAGTAGAATACTTGCAGGATACATTTTGGAATTTGGAAGCATATTGTCCAGCATGGCCATGAGGAAATTAAAAGAAAAGCTTGTGTATCCTCAGCATCTAATTTTCTGTATGAGTACTTTTTGTTGATCGATCATAATGATGGATAGAGGACATCTGACCTCAATAATAATTAAAAACTGCTTAAAATGATGTGACTATCACAATTCAGATGTGATAGTTAGTTTGGTTTCACCAGCTATCACATGTTGCTACTGACAACAGAGAAAATTTGCACACACAAATACATAGGTAGCTCTGGTTCCCACTGCTGTAAGAGAATCTAGGGCAAACAGTGCACTGTCCTTATCTAATGTATATTCATTACTGTATAGTCAGGCTATTCTTCTGCACTAACATGAGCAATCTTCAGCTACCATCTGTTGGTGTGACAGAATTGTAAAAATATGTATTACTGCAGTCATTCAGCTCAGATATGATGCAGCACATTGCAGTTAACTGCATTAAAGCTACAGTAGGCAGAATGTTTTTGGCATCATTTGGGCCAAAATTCCATAATAACCTTTCAGCATAGTAATTCAAGTGTTCTGGGAGAAAACTAGACTTCTGCTCCTTATGGCTCTGTTTACAGGCTTTAGAACATCTAGCCTGTGACAGAACACTTTGGCCAATCACAGGTCATTTCAGAGAGAGAGAGAGAGTGTTCCTATTGGCTGGTGGGCAGTGCTTGGTATTTCCACAAATGATCTCAACATGGCTGCCGGGTCAAAAACGTTCTCATTTTACAGCTAAACGGTACACTACAAGATGTTTCTAAACACATTTGAGGGGAGAAATAGTCATCACAGTAACAGAATATGAATTCATATTTGATCAGCGCTGCCTAGTTTGACCGTTTGATCAGAGTTTATGAGTGACTGACAGCTGCTCAGAGGCAGCGAGGCTCCATGGACTCTGATTGGTTGTTTTCCTCACTGGAGGACACTGGAGGACACCGGAGGACACAGAGGCACATGATTTTTTTCAGGTTACCTGTCTCATGCACTACTGTCAGGATATAGTGACTGTTTTATAAAAATAACTTTTTTTTATAATAATTGCTCCATTTCTACCCACTGCTGCTTTTAGGTAGTGTTTCAACAGATAAACAACGTGTGATTAATCGCGATTAACTATGGGCAATATATATATACAGTATATATTGTGATGTCTTGAGAGGTCGGGAGCTTTTCTCTTGGAGCTTTAAAGGTGTAGGTGCAGGAAATGAAGACAGACAGGCTTTGCTTTCCAACTTAGATTCTGTGTATTCAGTCTTCTCATAACAGGTCAACTTAATTCTTACAGTCAGCCAGTAAACCAAACAAAAACGTATTCTAACAAAAACTCATTCAAGGGGTTTTTCCCGTTTCCAATTATATACGGCACGATTCCTCTCCTCGACTCCTCTCCTCGAGTCTTAGTCCCGCCCACGGGACATGCGAGCGGAGGAGGCGAGGAAAAGAAACGAGGAGAGAGGAAGAGAGGAAATATATTTTTAGAGACATGAGACGTCCTTTCCTCTGAAGCGTCACATGAAGCGACGTCCGTTTCTGATGACAGCAGCAGCTGATCACAGCTGGATCAGCTGTCAGTCGGCTTTAACAGCTGTAGAGACTTTAGATGGAGTTTGTGTCTGAGCTGTACTAATAATACTAATAAAGAAATGCAGTTATTCTCAGTGGCAGAGCAGCAGTGTTTCTCTCTGTAGCCTGTTACATGTTTAACAAACACCTGCACATGAATAACAGCTGCAGTCTGTATTTCTACTGTGGACTGAGTCCTGCTTAGAGGACCAGGAACCATCTCTACTGTGGACTGAGTCCTGCTTAGAGACTCATGAACCATCTCTACTGGATCAATATCTTTATATTATTTATTCATTATTAGCATCTGTAGTTATTGATATTCTGACAGTAGTAGTTATGTATTAGGCTGAATGTTTCAGGGAAAATTTAAATGATGTAACTCATATCAAACCCGACATTCAGGAATTATCAGCCTCATGTGACTGAATGGAAATGACTTAAAAGATGTAAAAGGTGTAAAAGACAAACCCTCCTTCTCTCTCTGACTGTAACTGGATCCTTAATAAAAGTTAATGAGTGAAATAACAGATCATCAAAAGAAAACTCTTTCTAATAAATGCAGAAAGTTGTTTGAGGACCATTCGTTGTCAGATGTTATAAAGCTCTTTCAGTGTCAGACTCCCTCAGTGACGGTGTGTGAAGCAGAGAGACTGCAGGTCCTCCTGCTGCTGGATCACTTCACCATCAACATGGTCTGTCTGTTGTTACACCTACAGTTAACACAGATTTTAACTAGATGGTGAATCAGAAGACAACTAAACTATAAATCTTTTAATCTGTGATCTGGTTTCACTCCGGTATAAAACTGCAGTGATGTTGATGTATCAGATCAAACTGATCGGTGCAGCGTCCAATCAATAACTGATACCCAATAATGGGGCGTGTCGGTCGGTAAAAACTTCCGTGAAGGATACACTGGTGTATCCTCGCTCATGGCTCCTCCGGCAAGCCTCCTTGATCCTCAATCCTTGCTCCTCGAGATGCATTTTAGAAATTGGGACGTCCTTCAAGATGGAGCACTGAGATCGATTTCCGGGTCACAGCCGGAGGATCAAGGAGCGAGGAGATGAGGCAAAAAAACGTGAAATGAGATGCAGGTATAGTATTCTCTGCAACACAACAAAAGACGGGCTTCTCTCTCTGTGCACCTCAAACTTTCCCTCTACTTCACCCACTCTGTTCCCCTCCCTCACTGGGGCAATCGGCTCACTCAATTCAGCTGGGCAGCAACCTTTGTACTGACTGCCCTGCTGACTATGGGTTCTGTAGTCTTTGAGTGGACGCCATGATGGGTTGTAGTCCTTGCTGCAACCACTGGGAGGGAATGTATCTCCCCTCTGTGACACACCCTCTCATGACATCACAATATATATATATATATATTGTGGAGGTAGTTTATATATATATATATATATATATATATATATATA
>CAKAOH010025860.1:0-10480 GCA_916701665.1 Sebastiscus tertius | reverse complement strand
GCAGAAAAATGCCTGAAAACATTTTCGAAATTTTTTTTTTTAAATGTCTGAAAAAAAGTAAAAAAAATGTATTAGAAGATCTTAGAAGATAATAAAAGGGATGAATTACAGCCAATATATCCATTATTAATGGGATCCAGACAACAGTCTCCAAGTCAGAGTCACAAATAACCTCTGAACCGAGCCACCACGTCCTCCAGACCGGACTATATCACTCTCCAGCACCGACAGTGCCGGAGAAATTGCCTAGTTTACATTTCAGAGAGGAGAGAGAACAATTCATCATGGGTCAGAAGTAAGCCAAGTAGGGCTGCAACTAGCAATTATTTTCATTGTCGATTAATCCGTCAATTATTTTATTGATTAATCGATTAGTTGTTTGGTCTATAAAATGGTGAAAAATGTGGATCAGTGTTTCCCAAAGCCGAAGATGACGTCCTCAAATGTCTTGTTTTGTCCACAACTCAAAGATATTCAGTTCACTGTCATAGAGGAGTAGAGAAATCAGAAAATATTCATATTTAAGAAGCTGAAATCAGAGAATTTAGACTTTTTATTCTTAAAAAACAATTATTAAAATATTTAGCAATTAATTTAATAATTAACAACTATTCTATTAATCGTTGCAGCACTAAAGCCAATGCCCTGATGTTTCCACAATAACACAGTATAAATACAACGTCAAAGCCCCATATTACAGCCACCTAACTTTATCTAAAACTGTGATAAATACTTCAAAAACACAAATTACCATCTGGTATCGCTGTCTGATAAATATCAAAATGTGTTTTTTGTTCTTTCATTAATGGAGGCATCAGTGATAGTTTATTTCAAACCGAACAAGGACTCCAAATGATGGTTGGTTGCTTGCCAAAGAGACTGGTGAGCTCATCTGAACCCTGACGAAGGCTCCTGCAGCCCAAACATATTGCTTTTCACACTAAAGCTTTGTCATACTCTTAGCCAAGTTTATTCTCCCAGTTCTTATGTTTTTGTTTTTATTTTCACACCTTGGTGGGGCGAAATGGAAGTAAAAAAATACTCATTTTCAGCCTCAACTACTCTCTCCTTGAACAAGGTTAAGAGCCTTATTTTATCATTCTGCTTAATGGGTACATTTCAAAAAGTACATTTTATGTTAAATCATCGCCGTGGTGCAAAACATTGGCCTAAAAGTGACACCTTGATGACATCATACATCAACACACCCCTACTTGTAGGGAAGGGCTTGGTATTGTTGAAACTCATTCCAATATGGTACAGAATTATACCATTCTTTCAATGCATCAATGTTAAAAGTTGATTCAAACTGCTTCAATAACACTGTGAACTGTGTTATTACCATCGAATGTATAAAAGAAGTGAACTTAGTCACCGTGATGTCACCCAGTGGTTTGTGGACTGCTGTTTGGTAGCCTCCAGTTTGGCATTTTGGCTGTCGCCATCTTGGTTATTTGCAACCAGAAGTGACATCAGAGGGTGGAGCTAAGTACAACCGAACACGGCATAAGACATTTTTAGGCAACCGAAAAGGTTATAATTAACTTTCATGAAGTGAAAACACACTGTGAAAGGGTTAAAGTTGTATGATGAAAACACGGACAACTCCCAGACCAGACATCTGACTCTAAATGGGACCATAATTTACTAAATGAACATCATGCTGTATTGAAGAAGACTTGAAACTAGAGATTGAGACCATAAACTCATGTTGACAATGTTTACTGAGGTAATAAATCAAGTGAGAAGTAGGCTCATTGTCTCATAGACTTCTATACAATCAGACTTCTTTATGCAACCAGAGGAGTCGCCCCCTGCTGGCTGTTAGAGAGAATGCAAGTTTAAGGCACTTCAGCATTGGCTTCACTTTTCAGACCATGGAGTTGCCCACTGATTATTAAATTGCATAACACATTGCATAACACAGTGTAAAACAAACTACATTTTGACTTTAATTGGGTGATGAATTAATACCAAGACTTAGAACTTGAGCATTCAATGCAAACCTTGAAAACTTGACAGTTTTTGATCCAGTCAGTATTGAAGTTTCAAACCCAACAGAGTTGTAAAGCCATGAGTCATGAAGAGTTAAATGTATACAGGCTTTTGTTTGAACTGGACACTCCTACAGGGGATTTACCAACTTGTTCCTCCTGTTTTACTTAATGCAGACTAATTGGTTAAACCAGAAACTCTATTCTTTGGTGTGAAAACACAGAATGAATGAAAACCTACACTGTTGCACTGCACTGCCTCTGAAACCTAAGCACGAGTAAAAGCCCCGGTTCAAGAACTAAACACAAAGACATGTCATGCACTCTATCTCCTCTCTCACACACACACACATATTGCTATTCAGCCAATGTGAGCAGCTGCAGCTGTGTCAGAGAGAACAACATTATGATCACATGAAAAAGATGGAAACAAAACAAGAGAAAGAAAGACAGGAAATGAGACACATAGAGAGAGCAGATCTGATTAAAACAAATAAATAAATAAAAAGCAGCAGTGTTAATGAGGAGATTATGCTTGATGGAAGTCCACTCCTCATTCTGCCGGCTGTTCGCTCTAATACCAACTGTACTAGATGAAATCTCCTGACAACAGACAAATTAATTAGGATGAGTCTTAGTGAAATTACTGTGAACATGGATCTGAAAGATGGATTTATATTGATATCTTATTCTGCATGTAGTGATATCTATTCTGAAGCCAACAGAAGATTTGAAATGGGCAGAGTAATAAGGACTGGTTCTTAACAGATTAGGAAAAAGGCCTTGCAGTAATAGTGATTTTTGTCCTTTTTATAATTACTCTTTATAAACTTGGATGTGCACTTGGTGCTTAAAGTTTTAAACCAAGCAATTATGTTTTCAAAATTCCCTTTGTATTCACCAAGACGATCTGTTTAGAAGGTCAGGCATCTGAAGACAATCACTAAAATGAAACATTCCTTGTGTAACTCAAATGTTTTGACTTAACAAGTGAAAATGTGTGGGCATTTATTGGCAAAGTTTGAGTTATTGGAAATAAACACACTAGCCGCAAGTCAGAAACTACTGCACTGAACACTACTATTGAAAAACAGAGTAAAACTAGAGACCATCTTCTGATGGGATCACACCAGCCGCGATGCCAAATGGAGCTAGGGGCGTAAAGCACCACTCACTTCAGGCGCCCTTGCTCGGACCATTCCCATCTTCAAGCTCAGCCTTCATTATGAACTGAACTACACACCTGTAAAGTTTCGTGACTGCAACATGGACGGTTGTGACACTATAGCGGTGACAACATCTGTCCACAAAGTACTCTAAACCTCCTCTGTGGTCGTTCCTGCTACAGCAGGTGTCTCCAGGACACACAGACTCACAAGAAGTGAAAACAATACCAGCATAGCTGTCGCAGCTGGTAACACCACCAGAAAGAGGAAAGAAAAACTACCCAAAGCCAAGTCCTTGGTGCAGCTGGAAATTTAGAGTACCCTGCCAGCCATTTGGGCAAACAACCAGACATCATCTGGGGGGCCTGTACTCCTCTCAAACTCTAGCTGGCAGGTACAACAGCAAAAAAAGAACCATATCTTTTATAATTTACCAGCCCAGCGGGAAAAACATATTTGTTTCATGGCCTGCCCAATGAACTGCAGTGAACTACAAATGTGAGTATGGAGATAGTCCTCGCAGTTGTAGCAATCAGGCTTAGCAGCATTTAAATGCTGTTTAGTATTATGTGTCAAGGCAGAAGTATGAGGTTTTTAATAAGGCTGTACCCGAATCAGAATTTTTTGATTCGACTCAAATTTGTCTGTTCAATACCAAGATTTGATTATTCGTTCTTTATTTTTTCTTCATATTAAACTGGCCTGAGTTTCAGTGTTGACACGTTTACATAGTCAAATGCGGTCAAATGCGGTCAAATGCGGTACGCCACAGTTTCATTATGAAACGAAAATATTTTTACACTTCTCAACCGGTGGGGTTCACGCAGTACGCCCAGGGGATTCAACTCTGTCGGTGAGGGCGCCAGGGTGCGCCGTGACTGGCTTTCGGCTTGGAAAGGCCTGGAGTGAAGGTGGCTCGCAGGTCCAACCTTGAGCTTTGCAGCACCCCTCGCTCAGACCTCACGCTTCCCATGGCTGTGGTGCTCGCTGAACCCCCTCTCCCTGCGGGGAAGGACGGGGGTCCCGGCGCGACTGTCCTCAGTTCGACGGGTCTGTACCGAGGTCAGCAAACTGCCCGACCCATGTTGACACACAGACGCCGTCTTGTTTACCATGCTTGGGTGTGACTTTTTTGCTGTGTCATCACCATTCATATCTATACAACCAATGTGTGTATAATTCATTTGTTTACAAGAGCACAATGTTCTTCATAGATCTAGTCTCTTAAAAAAACTTAAAACATTTCAAGTCAAGTAAGCGGGTCACTGTCGATGATTTGACTCGGGTGACCACGTGTCCCACTTTACGAGGGACTGCACAGCATTTTTATCCCTTGTTCCTTTTTTTTTTTTTTGGAAATAACCGGTGCCTTTTGATTTTCCGAATAGAAGAAAAACCAAAGCAAATGCACCGCTGTGGTTAGACTTTTTAAAAGCAAATCGTGGTGATGGGCCAAGCTGAACTAGCAGCGATGTTATCCCTTACAAGCTCCATTTTAGGTTCACAAAACTCCAACCCCGAGCTCGATACATTCAGCCCCATAACCTGACTTTAGATGAAAAAGCTCAACAGTGGAGATGGATGTGTTAAAAGCCTCTTTTGTGTAGGTGAGGTACATTCACACCTCCATTTGCTCCGACCAGAGGCCGGTGTTAAATAGCTATTCCCCTGTTGATTCTACAAACCGGTATGGAGGGTTTCATGAGCCCTCTGCACCAACTGCAGCACCTTGGTGTTCTTTCAGGTTGAGCTAGCTTGACAGTGTGTGTGCTTGTGTGTGATGGGGCGAGGTGCACGTACAAGCTGGAGCTCCTTTATTAGCACAGAGGTTCTTACACATAGAGACACACACACACACACACACACACACACACACACACACACACACACACACACACACACACACACACACACACACACACACACACACACACACAACGCAAACAAGGCCCAACCGAGATTTACTTTGCGGCTGACAGGCGAATGAAGCGTGAAGACACAGAAATGATATCTAAGATCACACTAAATATGATAAATAAGCACACTTTGATGTGGGCCCAGGCCTTAAATATAATCTGTGGGGCTTTGATGCTGATTTATGGCCATATCACAGCGCAAAAGCAAAGCTATGGACCCTGCGACGCTAACAATAACTGGCAAGGCAATAAGTGGTGAAACCAGGTTATTTGCGGTCACAGCACTAAACTTCATTATGAGAGGGATGCAGTGTGAAAAGGTTCCTCTACCTCTGGCTGTTTGAACATAACATGACTCACTTTTCATCACAGTCAAAAAAAAAAAGCAAACAACACTACAGTGCACACACTTAACACATGGGTCACCACAGCAGAACATTGAACCCATAATACTGATAGTATGGGTATGAATGCTGCAGAGGCAGTTGTTGTAGTATACCACTTAATGTGCCACTAACATGGATACACTGAAACCGCAGAAGCACATTAATATAATGGCTCTAAGTGTCATCAGCAATGGTTCCACTTGTCTCGCTTTCAAAAAAGGTTCACTGACAGTAATGTCAAATTGCATACTAAAGCAAAAATGCCATCAGCTTTTATTTAAAAAAAGACTTTTAGCTTATTTTCCAGTATCAAATGTCACACTGCTCAAAGCTAGTTTCTCTCAAATTGCTCATCTAATAGCACAAGGCCTGGGCTTCCACAGAGACTGTCTAGCCAGTAGCTAAGAGTTGGGTGTCATGTGATGTGAGGGGGTTAAGACACGTTGGTAAAGACAGAGCAGCACATTTTTACAAAAGGATTTGGTGGAATAATTGAAAGCTTCAGGGGAGATAGGAAAAGTCTTCACATATTTTACTCTCAAACCTTCCAGACACAAGAGTCTCCATCAGCATCTTATTATTTTTCAGATAGGAAGGAGCAGAGTGGCGACTATTACATCTTGCATGAGCAATTCATACTCAAGTTCACTCAGCCACTTGGTAGATGATCTGATATTTACCGGACCATGAGGCCGAATAATCATTCAGAAAACAGGATATTGCAGTATTGACTTGAGCGATACCTGAACTGCAAGAGGCTGAAGATATAAAACAGTCGATGTGACGTCAAAGAGTATAGAAGCAAAGAGGCGAAACACTGGTGCGGCCATCTTATGGTACGTGTCCACAGGGGCGTTTTTTATCGCGAGGGGACGCGACGCTTCCCAACATTGGACGCTTGGTGTGCTCACCTAGAAACAAGGCACTAGGCTCCTGATTGGACAAACGCTTTCCCGCCGTTGGCTGCTGCTCCCAGCTTTAAAACCGGAACCAGTATGGAGGCTCGTTTGGAAACTTTCTTCTCTTATTTTACGTAAATAGTTCACTGAAATGTGTTTCTGAAAACATTTGAGGAGAGAAATAATCCATGCAGTTGCTGAATCTGTCTTTATTTTGGATCGACAACGTTTATTTTAAAAGATCCTCGGGAGTTTCGAGAGGCGGAGAGTCGCGTCGGAGGCCCGTGATTTGCATAAAGTAGACGAGCCCTCAACTTTATGCAAATGAGGAGCGGGCGTCGTGACGCCTAGTCTCTCGAATCGCGCGCTACCAGAATGCATTGCGCGGCTGCTTACATAGACAATGAATGGGGGGCGTGGAAAGCACGGAGCCTGTGGACACGTACCGTTACCTGGGTCCAGTTTTAAACTTGCTGTAATTGGAACCTATGGTGAAAGAGGCTTCTGTTGTCCTTTTAGTCCTTGGATTTTGTTTAACCAATACACCAATACTCTTTTTTATTCAAAGTAACGAGTGTAAGACAACTGTCTGTCTAAAATGAATAAAAAACAAAGATTTTGGCAGAATTTTAATTGTTATAGCGCCAAGAGAACAAATCATGCTTTCAATCATGAAGATAATCTCATAATTGTGCATTTATATTGCAGACAATTATTTTATTCTTTCAATTTTGCCTGAACTTAATACGTAAGAACTGTCTTTGGTATTCTAAATGGCTAATATACTACATTAAGCAGCATCTTTATGTGGAGATCCTAAATAGATTCAGTGTTATGGGTATTATAGGCAGGCAATTACAATCAGTCACTTCCTGTTTTGTCCGGTCAACTGGTTTGTGTGGATGCTAAGAGGAGAGGTTGAAGAGCCTTGCGAACTGTAAATGAGGAGTTATTTTAGTTTATAAAGTAGGTTTTGTTTAGAAAGGTTGTTAATGCCTTCAGCAGAACTCCTGATAGACTTGTCGCAATTCATTCTCATAGAAATTAATTTTACGATGATAATGCAGAGAAATCGCGAGGACTTTGCTAACTTGCAAGCTTGACCTGAACTGCTGAAGTACAAATCTCCTTTCTCCAACTGGATTACTTTAATCTACTTGCAGTTCACTAAGTTTTTGTAGTTTCAGTTGACCCATAAATACAAAATAAATCTCTCATTTACTCCATACTGTTGAGTGGAAAGTGATGCCGGCCTCCCTAGTCTCTTTGGTTCTTTTGGTAAAGCAGTTAGATGCTGAACAGCTGACAACCAGTTGCTGCCCATAGGTGGTAATTGTAAACATTACCCAGGTAAGATGGCGGATGATTATTCCAATAGTTATGACGTAATGTCGCATCTACTGTTTTATATCTATGGTTTTTACCCTCAGGTGTGAAGATGAGTCAGACAGAATCCTAAATACTTCAGTGCTGAATACAATCCCTAACCTACAAAAGAAGTTGCACAGCAGAGAAAAAACTTCCATTACAATGAAAGAAAACACACACACACACACACAGATTCAGTGAAAAGCACAACTAAACAGCCAAATTGTGATTAATTCTGGTGGCAGATGGCACGCCTGTCGAACCTACTGAGCACTTTGGCAAGCACCCAGCATGAATGCTCATGTTGTCATTCCTAAACCTGGACAGAATAACGATTCAGACATCTTCGTTTTGACGGCTCCAAGCCTGAATGGACAAGTAACTATTGTCAGAGAATTCAAGAAACAATGCTTTATATAGGCTTTTCAGACCAATGTAAGGCTGAGTGATATGGTTGGAATTTATAGCATTATATTAATGAACTTTTCAATGTGGATGCATCATAATATGACAAATGTGAGGCTATAACTAACAATTACCTTCATTATGAATTAATCTGATTAATTCTGATGGATAATTACTTTTTCCATTAATCTTTTAGACTATAAAAAGTCATCACAATTTCTCACAGCCCAAGGTGACATCTGCAAATTAGTCCAACCAGCAATCCAAAATCCAAAGATATTTAATGTATAATGCTGGTAAACAGAGAAAAGCCGTAAATCCTCAAAGTAGTTATAAGGGTTTTTTTTGTCTGCCTTCCTTATTGCTGCTGTACCCGCCACCACCTATGGCTATTCTGTTACTGAAATGTCACTGCCTCTGTCAACACGTCAACTTGCCCCCCTTCTCAGATGAAGAGTACTGCTCCTGGCTACTCCTTTATTTGTTTGAGTCAGACCAAAACAAAACCGGGCAGAATCATTAATGGCCTCATGGTATGTTGAGCTAGACAGAGCATTACACCCAATGATTTGCACTCCGGGCAGACAGCCACCCAAAGGGGATTCATTTCATGTCACCTCTTTAATGGGCGACTATAGAATCATGGCCTTTCATCCTTCCTTCATCCAAGGTATAAGACCCTTAATACACATTCATATAGACACAAATGCAAACCATTACCTTAAATGTCGCACCAATCTAATCACACAAATGGTCACATTTAAGCAACTACATAACAGATTTATCAAATTTTCTTGTGAAATATGGAGCAAAAATGCAGCAGTAGTTTAATATAAAACAAAACCCCCACTTCTAAAAACTGCACAACTCATCAACTTCATATTAATTCAGATATTGTACATATTTAGAAATATTTTCATATATTTATTGTAATTTTCTTCTATACAGCTGTCATAATAATTCAGATATAGTGTACATATTTTTATAGTATTTTTTGTACTTTCATTCTTCTAAAAACTAAACAGCTCTTTCATTTTAATTCAGATATTGTATATATTTAGTATTTTCTTCACATTTCCATTGCAGTTTCTATACAGCTTTATTGTAATTTTTTATAGTATTCTTTGTATTTTTATTGTAATTTTCTTCTATTTTTCATGATTTTTGTACTTATTTTCATTTTTTATTTATTTTTCTCTTATCATGTTTAGGTTATACACCAAAGCAAATTCCTTGTACATGAAAACCTTGTACAATAAACCGTTCTCATTCTGAATATGTATTAAGTAACATGTGGAACTTCTGTAATAGCTAGTCTATATGTATATTTCAATCTAATCTGTCACTTTGATTGATTGCCAATACTGTATGGATATCATAATCCTGCCTGCTGTGAACCTCAATAACATACACTGAACCAGTTGATGCGTTGAACAATAGACGAAATCAGAGAAAGCACTACTGCTAAATCATTCCAGTGTTGATGAATTGCAATCAGGTGATGCATATTGATCTTTTTGTACATTTTCCCACTCACCCCGTGTGGTATCAAGCAATGCAGAGAGTTTCAGCTTGGTTCAAAGAGGTTTTGAGATCTCTCACGCAGAGATTTCCGTTGCCATCCCAAAAGAAGGAGATTCAGAGAATACATGGCTAGTAGCCAGTAGCAATAATCTCTGCACAGAAGATCACTTTCCAGCACTCATCCTAGCTGTACTGCTCCAATACCTCCTGCTGTGCAGAAATACTCAGTTGTCGGTCATACTCAAGTAGAAAAGTTGTTCTCAATAAGGATGGTTGGGGATGGAGGTCTGAGGATTATCCTGAGTAAATGGATTTTACACAAAACACACAAACCAAATGACATCAACCTTTGTTGTATTAGATTGGCAACCTCAGCATTGGACATGTCAAAACCTCCCCAAAGAAACTGACACTAGTGTCATGGGAAAATATAGTTGTTTTGCAAGTTGAGTGAGCTGATATTTAGTTTAAAAGGCAACACCATATTGACCCAAATATATGATGTTTTATTTGAAATTATGTTTGAAATAGTGGGGATTATACACTCACCGGTGCTAGTACTGGGTGGTCTTCATCTGCTTCAAGGTTGGACGTGTTGTGCGTTCAGAGATGGTATTCTGCATACCTTGGTTGTAACGAGTGGTTATTTGAGTTCCTGTTACCTTTCTATCATCTCCAACCACTCTGCCCATTCTCCTCTGACATCAACAAGGCATTTCCGTCCACACAACTGCCGCTCACTGGATATGTTCTCTTGTTGGGACCATTCTCTGTAAACCCTAGAGATGGTTGTGCATGAAAATCCCAGTAGATCAGCAGTTT
>CAKAOH010025859.1:0-12071 GCA_916701665.1 Sebastiscus tertius | reverse complement strand
GTTCTCCACGTCGTCTCCATACTTTGACCCTGCCATCCAACTTTGGCAGACAGAACCTGGACTCATCACTGAACATGACATTCCCCCACATGTTCAGGTTCCATTGTCTGTGTTGTCGACACCAGCACAAACGGGCCTGACGGTGAAGGGCAGTCGTTGCAGGCTTCCTGGTAGCCTTATGAGAATACACTGTTTACCATTGGCAGAGCATTTTGGAACATTTTTCTTGGGCGCTCCCCACATAATCAGCTGTGCTGCTCATCCCACAAATGCATGATCCTTACAAGTTGGACATCATTGCGAAGGTAAATAAACAGGCTTTCCAACCATGTAAAATACAATGACCATTAGCATTGGAACAACAGAGAAATAATCCACCAAACACAAGTTTCAGAACTTTGTTTTTTCCAGTATATATGTATATATTTAAGCCATTAAAACCCTCCATAGTTTAACAGGGAGCTTATTTATATAAAAATGTCAATGCAGACGAAATTCAATAACACCTACTTTTACAAAAATAAGTTCTGGAATAATGTACCATAGTTTATCGTTTCCTTGTATATAATTCTTTATCCAATTGACCTTGAACGTAGTATTGGAAGTACCAACATCTAGTACATTTAGACCCCCTCCTTGACAATATGTGTTACATAACACACTCTTGCATTAACACACTAATGGGGTTTATTCCTCCAAACAAAGTTAAAAGGTTTTGTGTTAGTCACTTTTTGCTACGAATACACGGCCATTTAACAATAAATCTCTCAATCTCTCACAATAAATTCCTTTATGTTATTTCCATGGCCTCGGAAAGTTCAGTCAATACAGCACTAAACAGCACTTCAACCCCCTTACCATTCCTCCCCCCTTTTTTAGCGGGGTAGGGGTGGGAGACAGGGCGGTGTTCAGGGGGAGATAAAAGGTCGATGCCACATATAAGTGGTGTACAGTACATCACCTGAAAGCTGGGAACCTGACGATTAAGTAGAGATTTAGCTCAGCACCGTGTGTCAAGTTGTTCTAGTCATGAATCCGAAATAAACAACAATTCATTAATTAATTAAAATAAATTGTGAATAAATGATATGATGGTCATCCCCATGCTCACTTATGTCTCATAAGTAGTTGCAGCAATTTTTGCGTTGATACCATTTGTTACACAGATTTGGTGCTAAATGTAAATGTAAATGTTTTTTACCACTACAGAATTGATAAAAAATGATCAATAATCCCTCCAAAATACCACATTAAGACACCAAGACCTTGAGGAACACCATAGATGCATGCTGTGATTTTTTTGTATCAAAAACATTTGACATTTTCTGCAAGAATTGCATTTTTTGGTGACTGGATGGTGAGCACTTCTGTTATGTGAACTGCTCAGAAACCCTCTTATTGTCAATTTAGCTAGGAAAGCCATCCATCCTCTGAATGCTCTAGGTCTCTAGTCTGATCCATCCATCCTCTGAATGCTCTAGGTCTCTAGTCTGATCCATCCATCCTCTGAATGCTGAAGGTCTCTAGTCTGATCCATCCATCCTCTGAATGCTCTAGGTCTCTAGTTTGATCCATCCATCCTCTGAATGCTCTAGGTCTCTAGTTTGTGGCTGTAAAGTTTCATGAGGCTGTGATTATCCTAGAGGTCATCACAAGTCATTTTATGCAGAAAGGTCAAATTTCAATAAATGGTCTCACTACATTAAATGGTTAATATGGGGACTAACATCATCACACATGAATACAGTTGGGCTTAGTTTTACAGTGATACCCAACTTATGTAATTTCAAGACTGTTTAGGGACCCCAGTATGCAGAAATATTCAAACACACCATTTTTAGAATCTGAGAAAATAACACATATGTAGACTATTGCATGCAAACAACTGCATGGTTTTGCTCCCAGGGGAGCATGCCCTCCCTAAAGGGTCCGAGGTCCACCCACCACAGTCTTATTACATCATACAAAACTGGAAGTCCCCCCCACTTCAAAATTCATTCTGAGTTTCAGTCAGAGCATGTCTCAGTGTCTCTGTCCCTTTGCGTCTTTCAGGTGTGGAGCCCTGGTAGAATTCCCCCCTTGGTTTCTTTATTCTTATTTTATTATTGTTTGCTGCTGCACAGGCTATCACAAGATAACTTCTATATATGGATGTGTGTGTGTGCAGGTGCAGCTCTCCTTCAACACAGACACTCTCTGTTGAAATGAGCCAGTTAAAGAGCAGAGACGAGGAGAGTGACAGAGGAGGGGGAAACCCAAACCCGTCTTTCTGAGCTCTGAGGCCTGGAGGCAGAACGGAGCTGCTCATTTAACCCTGAAGAGGACCAAAACACTCTGCACCATGGAACCTAGGACCAGTAGTTCAGTATTTCAGCCTCAAATTTTTTTATCCCAGGAGGGACTGAGGTGGTTTAGGTCAGATCATACGGACAGAGGTGATGACCTGCAGAGTCCAGCCTGCAGGTAGAGACACAGCAGCAGGAGGGCTTGCATTTGGATTGAAGACTTTGTCTTGCAATGTTTCCATTTTTTTTTTTTTTTGAGAATGTATCTCAAAAATGGCTGATGAATACAGTAGGTTAGGCTACCTTTGTTAGTGAATGAACATATCATTGGTGAGATGTTAAAAACCAAGTGTTTGACAGCACAGGTTACTTTGAGTTGGCTGTACGCGCTTCCTACCAAAGGGCCTCATGTAACCAGAGTGGGCCCATGTTACTGTACCAAACTAGACCTGCCTTGAGAGCATGCTGTAATGAAGTTGATTCCCATTGGTAATGTAATACAGTCTATTTTTCTGTGGCAAGAAGAACGATTTATTTTGGATATTGAAGCGGCTACAGACTGATGTGTGTGATTTATTTTGCAATAACAGAGAATTTAGTGAAATGCACCTTGGGACGTGCCAGGTGTAGACATATGTGCGAGCTCTTGGCCTTTTTTTTTTTAACCTGATGTCAGAGACATGGAGAGAATGTAAATGGCATGATTATTGTTACTGATGGTGCCTCCCTTCTATCAACTTGTTTTGACACTGTACATTTGGTCTCTTTCTACTGAATGCTCTTGTTTGTGCTTTTAACATATTATGTTGTGGACTCTGCCAAGAAGATCCTCTATAAACCGGACACAGTGTATTATAATAATAATAATAATAATTCCATCTCCAGTGAAGGTAATCAGCAATCTAACAGTCTGAAACTGCAGTGAACTCTGCTTATATTCCCTGACAATAACTGCACTACCATCACTGTGATACTAAAGGGAACTCTCAGATCAGAAAAATATATTGTTTTAACTTGGGTACAATACATGTTTTATGATTTGCAGATGTATTTGTAATTTTCTATGGAATTTGGAGAACTTAAAATGTGCAAAATATCCATATTTACAAAAACATGGATGTTTCTCTGACTGTACGTTGGCATGTGGTTTTAACTGGTCTCTCTAATGAGTTTTGTGATAATTGAGTTGTAACCTGTCCTGTCAAAATAATAACTGTTTCACTTCTTCTTTCACAGCTAATTGCAGTCAAATTTTTGGTGATTATTCTGGCACTGGTTTTCCTACTTGAAGGGGTTATCATTAAACAAGGAAAAGTGAATGTTGTCATTGCTTTCTTTACTGACAATGTAAAGCTGGAAGTTTGTTGCTGAAATATTTGAAATAATTCTATTATAAAATACAGTTGAAACTAAAAAGTCATCAAACATATTCAAGACCATAAGACTGATTTTAGTTTAACTTGGATCTTTCTGTGATTATAACTAAATCAAAGCTCGGAGCTATGCTTTTTAAAATGACAAGAAGACTCAGGGATCAGTCTATTAGGGAGTCAAACATTAAAGATTTAACTCATGTCACCAGCAACCCCTGGAGTTAGGTGCAATCATAGAAAGATAATATTTCAAATATGATTTAAAGGGACTATTTGTAACTTTCAGAATTGCTTCTTAACAGCGACACCTGTGGCCGTGAAATCAACGGAAGTCAGCGTCGAGCTCGCGCTTGCTCGCTCTAAATAGACCTGAACGAGCATCGCTCAACACAGTGAGGAGACACACGTCAGCTAAAAGCACAATATCACTCTATATTTCAGCTGCTTGGCAGTAATGTTAACTGACCAGACCAAGGTCTCTCCATGAACATGATTTAGATCTGATCCTAGTGTTGGCTTTTCCTGCCTCACCCTCCTGCACCCGCAGGGAGACACCGGCAACCGGAGCCTCTCCTCCGCTGTCTGCTTGCATTCACTGACATAGCACGCACCAACAGAGGTTTTCCGTGTCTTGTGAAGTGAAAAGCCTCCGCAGAGAGAAACGTGAACCGTGACACCAGCACCCGGTGTCTCCCTGCGGTCGCAGGAGGGAGACGGTAACGTTTCTCTCTGGAGGAGCTGCAGCAGTTATTTCTGCACAAACGTCCACTGAACATTCACTAGATATTCTCAGAGCTAAACTAACTCTTCTGCAGTGTGGAGTGAGCGCACGTTCACGTCTAGAGGTGGAGCGAGTACGCGAGAACGCGCGCTCTGTCTGAGTGAAGGCGAGCAGGCAGAGGAGATGAGGCTCCCGGCATACGCGAGCACGCATGTGTGCCGACCCGCTACATTTATACGCTTACAAAGTTACAAACTGTCCCTTTAACTTTGCTCTATATTTTATATGGATTTATAACTATTTTTTGGGATGTAATGCATCATCAGATTCTCATTTGGACAACACATCTGACATTAGCATTAAAGCTCACGTATGATTAAACAGTTGTTTCTGAACTCTGCTTTGCACTGGATGGTTGTGCTTTTATTTTGCCGTGTGAAAAAGAGTTCCGGTCACCCTCCACTCATAAAATGGGCTTTGTTTTTTAGCTTGAGGTTAAAATCTGACATCTGGTCTAATCAGCTTGAACACATCTTGGAAATCATAAAATCAGTTTTCTGCAACATTTTGGAATATTTAGCGCCTATTTGGTGGCCATTTTGAAAAATGGCTGCTGCGCCCCGATATCTGTCTTTCATAACATATAAACCTACATCTGTGCCAAATTTGTTGCTTTTATCGCAAAATGCATAATTGTTATGCTGAACTGCCCTGCTAGCAAGCTTGACCTCATCTTCAGAGGTGGAGCTCGCTGAGGGCTTCTATACGCACGGCTCTGGATTCAGATTCCATCAGCAAAGCCTTCTTTAGACCAAAATACAAGCACGGGAGCACCGGGACAACGGGGGGGAACGAGAGCTACATATTTATTTTGTCACCAAACAATTGTGAGGGCTTCAGTCAAGTCTAGTTTTCTCTCAGAACACTTGAATTACAACATGCTGAAAGGTTATTATAGGATTTTTGCCCATTGATGCCAAAGATATATACTGCCTACTGCAGCTTTAAATGAAACCTAATATCATAAAAGTTACAGGATCATTCATTGACAGATTAAAATACCATTCAAAATCATTGTCCGGTTTTAATTAATATCATATGCCATGAAAGTAGATACATACATGCTGTGATTTAAAAAGCAACAAATTCATAATGTTGTGTTAGTGGATTAAAAGAACATTCATCTTTGTTTGTGCAGCCACAATGTGAGAACATCGTGTTGTCTGGAGGATCAGTCTTCATCTACATCATCGAAGGCCACGCCAGTCGCTTGCCGCTTTCTGTAAAGAAGGATGAACAGTTGTTGGTTTACATTCACTAAGAGCAGAATACTGTTAGAGATTTATGAGGGACACGTCGTACTTTTTAGTTCCTGGGTTGATGAGAGAAGCCCCTGGAAGTCGTTTCTTCGTCGTCACTGATGGAGCACCATTCTGCTGCTGTTGGGGTTCAAACTCTGAAGAAAAGAGATCATCTCTGTAAACTGGTGAAACAAACCGCCGACAACACCGTCAACAATTCACCACAAGCCTGTTCCTCTAGTCCTCAGGTGAACTCTGTAGATCGCAAGCAAGAGTCCAAAATACCGAATACTACTATATACTGAACATGAAATATCACATTTCCTTTCAAATAGAAAGAGATATTGTACAGCAATTCATTTATTTTTACAGTCATGATAAGTTTAATACAATATAAAAAATTAAAACAATATTTAATACATTTCATAATACAAGGTACAGAAATGCATAATAATAATAATAATAATAATAATAATACATTTTATTGCACTTTTCAGGGCACTCAAAGACACTTAATATATATATATACATATATATATAAATAATTCTTATTTATTTATGTAATAATTATTATAAAAGTAATCATTATTATTATTATTATAAATTATTATTATACACTCTAAGTATTATAACATAAAACATCTGTAAATAGAGTAACATTCTTTACACAACCTGTACATAGTCTATAGTAATAATCTCTTTAACTTCTTCCACACCTTGAGGGTGTCGGCGCCCTCGGCCGACGTTGCATTTACACCTGTACTTTACTTTCATGTGGTCAAGCACTAATGCATTTTAATGGAGAAGGGGGTCTATGATTAAATTGTTTACTAGAGCACAGTGGTGGAAGAAGTACTCAGATGTTTTACTTACGTAAAAGTAATACCACAGTGTAGAATACTCTGTTAGAAGTAAAAGTCCTACATTCAAAATCTTACTTAAAGGGACTGTTTGTAACTTTTTACACGTATAAATCGGGTCGGTGTCCCATGCACGTGTGGCTAGAGTGATATTGTGGTTTTAACTGACGTGTGTCGCCTCACTGTTTTGAGCGATGCTTGTTCATGTCTATTAGAGCGAGCACAAGCGACAGCAACAGGAAGCTGACTTTCATTGACTTAACGGCCACAGGTGTCGCTGTTAAAGCATCAGTAGGCGAGATTGGAGCAAATATGATTAAAAAAAGTTATTTTTATAAAACGGCCGCTATATTGTGACAGTAGTGCATGAAACAGGTAACCTGGAAAAAATCATGTTCCTCTGTGTCCCCTGGTGATCCTAAAGGCATCTGCAAGATTTCACAGACCGGAGGAAAACAAGCAGTCAGAGCTGATCTGAGGTCTGCTGTCCAGCTGCCGTCTATGAGAGCCGGCTGTCAATCACTCGCGAACTCCAACCAAACAGTCAAACTAGGCAGCGCTGATCAAATATGAATCAATATTCTGTTACTGTAATGTCTATTTCTCTCCTCAGATGTTCTCAGAATCATCTTGTAGTGCACTGTTTAGCTGTAAAATGAGAAAGTTTGTGACGCGGCCACCATTGTACAATCTGTTGAAGGAACGCCAAGTTCCGGTCACATGACCGGAGCACAGCCAATAGGAATGCTCTCTCTCTCTGAAATGACCTGTGATTGATCAAAGTCTCCCGTCACAGGCTAGATGTTCTAAAGCCTGAAAACAGAGCCATGAGGAGGAGCAGAAGTCTAGTTATCTCTCAGAACACTTGAATTACAATATGCTGAAAGGTTATTATGGAATTTTTGCCCTATGATGCCAAAAATATACTGACTACTGCAGCTTTAAGTAAAATAAATCGACGGGCTGTTACATTGTTGTGTTCTAAACATCATACCGCAAAGAACCATACCTCCCCCCATTGCCCCACACACACCCGGTATACAGCTTGAAAAACATACCTGCGGGCCGCCTTTGGTGATTTTTCACTGGACTGACGGAGGGGGATCCACCTGAGGAATGACAAAACACAGTCTGCATTGATTCCCAAAAGACAGTGAGTTTTAACTCTGCATAAGCTCCTATAAAATACATTAATTTCCCCAAGGGAACTAATAAAGTACTTGTTGTTGTTATTATTATTATTATAATTATTATTATTATAAGCTCGAACCCTTCACTCGATGTGAAACAACTGCAAGGAGTCACAAGAACAAAGTCCATTTACTGTCAGGCTGAGTGAGGCTGTCAGCCATCCTGAACAGCAGCTCCTTCACTTCCTTTGTGGCCTGCGGGCCTTCCAGCCTGGACAGGGTCACACTCAGGTCACCTGGACTGGAGCTCAAATGGAGCTCTGCACTGGTGTCATGCACCACAACAGACACATCCCCTCTACCACAGGCCGACCTGAGGGAAAGACAGAAGAATATTTAGCCTCAATTATGGCTGAATAATGGTTTCACGGTCACATTTACTTACTCTTATATTCTCGCACACAAACAGACATGTACAAGCTGGTCAACACAAAGAATGTTCTGCTGCTGGCTGTGCAGCTTTACTGGCACCACTGGATTCTTGGACCTTGCTAGAAATAATTCATCTTCCACACAGTGGTTTTAAAGGAGGACAGTTTGTAATCTCACCTGAGTTTTAGGATATAATCCTCTGTAGATCTCAAGGCAAACCTCTGTCTCTAAAACAAACAGGTACAGTTACAACCACAGTCAGCACCTTCACTAATGCACTGTGACAAACATAGGGGTCTGCATGTGAAACTTACAAACTGTTTCAATGTGTCCTCAGTGTACTCTGTGCTCCAAACGTCAGCGGCATCTGTCAAACTCCATAAGATTAACAGACAGTTACATTACATCATACTTGCTCATGTGTCCTTACAAGTGGTTGACATATAGACATAAACACACACATGTACAACGTAATTCATATGCTCTGAAAAATAGCTTTAAGAGTGAATAAACACCTTCCTGACAAGGTCTAAAAGTGAACAATAGGCCTTTAGAAAAGGATAATCTCTTTGATATCGGGTTGGATTCATAACCTTATTGCATTTGTTCATATTATTTTGTAGGCTACAACTTGGTACACTCTCTTGAAGCTCCAGTAGGCAACACGTTTTTGGCATCATTGGGCAAAAATTAGGAGCACCGGAGGACAGAGGATGTCTCATGTACTACTGTCAGGATATAGTGACCATTTTATAAAAATAACTTGTTTTAATCATATTGGCTCTATGTCTCCCCACCGCTGCTTTAAGGAGATGATTGTTGAATGCAGTTGCAGTTTTGTGGAAAATCTGAATTTAAATATTGTAGTTGTATTGTTTGTTTATATGTTTCCTAGTATAGGCTGTAGTACAAATGAAGATGGGGGGTGTGGAGGGTTACTCTTCAATTCAGCATA
This sequence comes from Sebastiscus tertius, assembly GCA_916701665.1. Taxonomy (NCBI): domain Eukaryota; kingdom Metazoa; phylum Chordata; class Actinopteri; order Perciformes; family Sebastidae; genus Sebastiscus; species Sebastiscus tertius. The sequence continues at coordinate 3,014 of CAKAOH010025859.1, read as the reverse complement.
CAGTTTACATACTAAGAAATTTGGAATTAATTTCACCCTTTTTATTCCCACTGTCAATATCGTGGTGACCGGTGTCAGCAATATCAGACCCTAACTCTTAATGTGTGAAATGTCCACGCTGCTTGGTGGAATATGCCGTCGTAACTTCGCTAAAGTTACCAATAAATCAGTTTACGTCTTGTTTTATGTTGTAACACAAATGTAATTCCCCTGATAGACACCGGAATAACAAACTGTGGGATTTAAATGGAGATTGATTCAGCGGTCGCTATTGAGGTCACGTTTATGTGCATTTTAACTAGTGATGTTACGTGCTGTGCCGAGGCTTCAGAGCGTGTGTCGAGTAATCCAGGAGGTTTTCTGTGAAGCGCGTATCGAGGCTTGTATCGTTTTAGACCAATGACGTCACTGAAGACGGCCAAAGCCGAAATACAGTTGAGAACTTATTATTCCTGAATAAAAATGAAAAATGTCTCCCATCTATCATTTTCCTTTAGTTACACAAGCACATTCACTTCCCTCTGCAGTCACATATCTGGAATATATCGGTCAGTTTTACATTCTTTGACCAACAGGTGGTTTTGTGTGCACATGAAGCCCAGATGAAGCCTCGTGAAATGAACCCTTTAGCGAACCAATGTGCTGGAGAGCTTCAGAGCTTCATGAAGCTTCATCTCACCATCACTACTATTTCTCTCCTCAAATGTTTTCAGAATCATCTTGCAGTGTACTGTTTAGCTGTAAAATGAGAACGTTTGTGACCCGGCAGCCATGTTGAGATCAAGTTGAGGAAATACCAAGCACCACCCACCAGCTGGAGCACAGCCAATAGGAACGCTCTCTCTCTGAAATGACCTGTGATTGGTCAAAGTCTCCCGTCACGGGCTAAATTGTTTAAAGCCTGAAAACAGAGCCATGAGTATCGATTGTACCCAGGTAGGTCCTTTTTTGTTAAATTAAAAAGTTATATTGATTTAAGCTGTGCCTTGTGTGATTCCCATACTGAAACTACTGTCCATCTGTTCTGGAAATGTACACACACCCGTAAACTGTGGCGAGATATTTGTAAGTTTATCTTGGAAAATATTATCTGTGACTTTGAACTTCTACTGGAAAATGTATTTTTTGTTTTTTTTTTAAGGTTCAACACAATATATAAGAAAGAGTATTTTCTAATCAATCACATTATCGCAATATTTTACATTCATAAGTGCAAATTTGCGAAAGTTAAACCTCACTTTGATGTTTTCAAGAAAGAAATGTAACTATTTATTAAGATATCTTCTGCAAAAAACAAAAAGACTAGTAAAACAGTGAGTTTGTGCTCACATTTTAATGTTTTTACTTAAAGGGACTCTATGTAAGAATCAGAAATGTCTTGTTAACAGCGACACCTGTGGCTGTTAAGTCAACGAAAGTCAGCGTCCTGTTGCTCACGCTCGCCCGTATGCACGCGCTACCTGAATGTGAGTGAGCATCGGTCAACCAAAGCTACGGTCTCCCCCGCGTCCTCCAACACTGTTTAACAGCTTCACTAGATAGAACTTTGTGGTTTTGTTGCTTCCGTGTAGTTTGTGTTGGAGTCTTGTCTGAACAGCGTAGCAACACGCGAGCGCGCATGAGACACCGACCCGCAATGATTTATACGTGTAAGAAGTTATAAACAGTCCCTTTAAGTTACTATTATTTTTTTATTTATATTAACCTTGCAACATGTTATTTTTTGGTTTTTATTTATCCCTTCATTTCCTTTATATGTGTTGTTTTCCTATGTATCAGTTTAATTGATCTTTGTATTGTTCACAAATTTAAAATAAAGTCTATTGAAAAGAAAAAGAAAACATCCATGAGCAGGTGCAGAGGATTAGTATCTCTCAGACAGTTGAATTATTATATACTGAAAGGTTATTATGGAATTTTTGCAAATGATGCCAAAACATGTTTCATACTGAAGCTTTAATTTCACCCTTTTTATTCCCACTGTCAGTATGGTGGTGACGTCACCATGGTGGTGACAGGTGTCAGTAATATCCGACACTAACTCTTAACGGGTTAAATGTCCACGATGCTTGGTGGGATATGACGTCGTAACGTCGTTGAAGTTCCCAGTGATTCAGTTTACGTCTTGTTTTATGTTCGAACACAGAAGTTATTCCTGTAGACACCGGGATGATATCCTGTAGGTTGATTGATCGTTCTCTCTGTTCTAGAACACTATTGAAGTCACGTTTATGTGTATTTAAACTCAACCTGCGACTCACCACACATTACATATTCCGTTTTTTCTGCGTGTGTAGCAGAGGAACTTCGACTGGTTGTTTCTATCCAACACAGTGCAGCAGTAGGACGCTCTGGACTCCTCCATGATTCCCTAGATGATCTCACTGAACATGACCCGGAAGCACAACAGAGCGCTGTCTTCTTCTTCTTCTTCATTCTGGCACACTAGGCCTGGTTTACTGCTCTGCTGTCTCCTAGAGGTGAAGAATCGTCATTGCTGTTTTTGCTCTGATGAGATTCATGAACCTGATAAACAGGACTATCTTCTATCACACATGGTTTCATCATGGAATACTGTAGTACTGTGTAATAGTTGGCCAATTACTTAATAGAAATGGTTATTTACTCACAACATTTTAAAAATGATAAATTTCTATAGTTGCCTGGTAAGGCATAACCCCATTTATGGCCAGAGCAGTTAAACTGGAACCCAGCCACCTCACTCCTCACAGCACATAGAGCCATTAGACACCGGCTTCAAAGGTTTGAACTCATACAAAACAAAGCTGTTGGTGAATGGGCGATGTGCCATCCAGCGGATATCTGTTCTGTCACACACGTATGAGACAGACGACTAATGACTGAAACATCCTTTATAGACAGTCTGTTAAAGATAACTCATATACAGTACCTGCTGCTGTGTGATGACGGCAGGTATTCAACTGACTGAGTATGAAGGACTTTGGACATTAAAAAAAAACAGTTGTGAATTACAACTGGTTTTTTTTTTTTTT
>CAKAOH010025858.1:0-50600 GCA_916701665.1 Sebastiscus tertius | reverse complement strand
AAAAAAGGAATAGCTTAATTAATAAAAACAAGAAAGATAAAACAAATTCTGAATATAACATGAAAACATGACATTTCCACCGGTACAAAACACTCAGAGGAGAAACATATATATACATAAATATCTAAAAATCACTAATATCATTAATATATTAAAAATAAAGATAAACACTGACTGTCCATCTTACTTTTAAAGGGACTGTTTGTAACTTTTTAAGCGTATAAATGTAGCGGGTCGCCACACATGCGTGCTCGCGTATGCGCGTTCGCGTGTGGCCGCTGCCTCTCCTACTCTGCCTGCTTTCCTTCACTCAGACAGCGCGCGTTCTCGCTCAGCTCGCTCCACCTCTAGACGTGAACGTGCGCTCACTCCACACTGCAGAAGAGTTAGTTTAGCTCTGAGAATATCTAGTGAATGTGCAGTGGACGTTTGTGCAGAAATAACTGCTGCAGCTCCTCCAGACCAACAGAGGTTTCCCGTGTCTTGTGAAGTGACGCAGCTCCTCAGCGAGTAACGTCTCGTTACCTACCGGGTGCCGATGTCTCCCTGCTCTCTCCAGCTGCGGGCGGAGAGAGCAGGGAGACGTGCTGCAGAGCCCCGCTGCATCAGCCTGCGCTGAGGCAGGAAAAGCCAACACTAAGATCAGATCTAAATCATGTTCATGGAGAGACCTTCGTCTGGTCAGCTAACATTACTGCCAAGCAGCTGAAATATAGAGTGATATTGTGGTTTTAGCTGACGTGTGTCGCCTCACTGTTTTGAGCGATGCTCGTTCAGGTATATTTAGAGCGAGCAAACGCGAGCTTGACGCTGACTTTCGTTGATTTCACGGCCACAGGTGTTGCTGTTAAGAAGCAATTCTGAAAGTTACAAATAGTCCCTTTAAAGGAAGTCCTTGGTATTAGATGTCAGTCTGGAAAACGTCCGAGGGACTCTGATTGTGAGTTAAAAATCCTTTATTGAATCAAAGTCCCTCGGATGTTTTCCAGACTGACATTTAATACCAAGGACTTCCTTTAAAAGTAAGCTGGACAGTCATTGTTGTTTTGTATTATATATTATATAAGTGCCTTTAGATATTTATGTATATATGTTTTTCTCCTCTGAGTGTTTTGTACCGGTGGAAATGTCATGTTTTCATGTTATATTCAGAATTTGTTTTATCTCTGTTTATATTAATCAAACTATTCCTGTTTTCCCCTTATAATCAGATAATCTAATCTAATACCAAAGACTTCCTTTAAAAGGAAACTGGACAGTCATTGTTTTTTATTTTTAATTGACCTGTTTTTTTCCTTCAACATTACCAACACCGAGTTTCTTGACCCAGTGCAGCACTCCCTTTTGTTTCTTCATTCTAATGAATATATGGTTGGCACTGAAATACACATACAGACCTCGTAGTGTGGCTAAAACTACAAAACCTTTGCAGAAAGAACAAATGCATGTAAATTCAGATTATGAATATGATCAAGTTAAGGTTCAATATTCCAAAAATCGTCCTGTCAGTTTCTTACAACCTGCACCACGTCGTTAACCTGAACAGCTCAAAACAATTACACAATATTAAAGTCAGCTCTGTGCATTTATTTATACAGAATCAATGCAGGTGTCTATTTTCCACTGATATATATCATATACTTTCTTCATTTAGAAGTCAGTGGTTCAGTGAGGAAACACCAGAGGCAGGATTAGAAACTCTAACTTGGTATACCAACTTAATAAGCAAAACAAACTAGAATACATGAATATGTATATTATTCTATTCTCTCCCCGTCTGTAGCCATTAAATATGTATTATTTGGGACTAAAATCCATCTTTTCATCAATAATATCCTGAATGAAATCATTTAGTGCCAGTGTTGCTGAATTATTGGATCAGTGATTATTATCTTTAATCAGAATCAGAAATACTTTATTGATTTTATATAAACATAAAGAAATGTAAGAAAATAGAAATAAAGGAGTATGTAACATGTAAATTATGTTCATAATGCTGCAATATAAACAATATATGTAAAGTAATATAAGTACTAAAATTAAAAATAAGAAAATGAGAATATAAAAAATATGAAATATGAAAGACTAGAATATAAAGCATATAACCAGAGTGCAAAAAAGTAAATATAAAATGCTTGTAAGCCAGAGTCTGTATGATATTCAATCTATTTAAGGATTAAACACCCGCTAGCATTAAGCTTCAGGATTTATGAATGAGTTTCTCTAAACGTTCCTCTCTGTCTGTCTGCAGCTGAAGAGGATGCAGGAGATGCTGAATAAGATGCAGCAGCAGATGCACGACAAAGACCAGTGACGGGCTGCAGCGTCGCCTGCTGTTTCCCCCCCTGAACCACAGTGAGACCATCAGACAAACATGGATATCACATGTTAGTGGCGACTCCGGCTGTACATTTACCCTCAGTTTGGTGCTTTGTATAGTTTGTCTGCCTGGACGGTTGTTTGTCAGAGCGTTTTTTTTTATTTCTTTTTTTGTCTCTGAAAGTCTCCGTTTGCCCACTTTGAGCCCCTCGCTGTGGTTTTAACAGTCTTAACATAATATAATATAAATGCGTAATTTAACTACTCAGTGTATCTAATTTATAAATGCAATGCTAAACTTTTTTGGATATTTTTGTCAGGGTACGATGTGTGCTACCAGATGTTTTGTAAAGAAATTTCGGTTGTTGGTGATGTTTAACATTTGATGGATATTGTTTTTTATTATGTGTTTGTGAGTGTGTTTGGGTGTGTGAGTGTTTCATGACATTTCCTCCAGATATCCGTCCATCAAACTCCCTTTTATCCACCGTGACTTTACCTTTTTTTTTTTTTTTTAACTCTTGTTAATTTGCTCTCTGATCCTCATAAATACCTTCATTTTTTTCACATATGGCAAGTCAAAATATCCTCTCCCAGCATTTTTTTATACGTGCTGGCTGAGCTGAAAATGCACTTATTGCCAGTGGCTAACTGTGAATGGAGAGCCTTTGACATAATGAGAGGGTCGGTGCAGTGCAGGGTGCATGTGCAAGCATGCTGCCATTACTCATATCCGCTGAATGCTGTGGGCCTATTTTTACTGCTTTATAGCCGATGCCCTGTGCTCGTGTTGAAATGCATCTTGACCTGCAGTTTGCTTTGTCGCCACTACGGTGAAAATAGATCAATAACGAGGAGCGAATACTGTGTCTATGCTTCTGTTTTAAAGTCCTCTCATTGGAAGTGAGTTGCTGCATTCTGCTAGTGAAGGTGTGTGTGTGAGTTAAGGTTGTTTGAGTGTGTGTGTGTGTGTGTGAGAGTGTGTGTGTGCTGATGCTGAGGAACAGTACATATTTTGCCTGAAGGCTGTGAGCTCAGCCTGTGCCCCATTTATAGAAGTGTGACAAATAAAACTCTTGTTTCTCGTCAATCTGCATCGTTTCTCTGAATTTTACAGAGTTAAAGATCCAGCGACCGCGCGGCGTCGACTTCCTCACGTCACGTCCGGCTGTCAGACTCTGAGCTGCTGCAGGAAAACATTATCTGCTGATTCATGTTTTATCTCCTGCAGCCATTCTTCCTCTGAACCGTATGCGGCATCTTCTCCCTGCCAGTCAGAGCACACACAAAATAACATTAGTAGGACATATCTGTAGTTTCTGTACGAGGACTTTGACTCAGAAATGTTGTGGTGGAAGAAGCACTCATCTCAGTAATAGGGCTGTCAAAGTTAATGTGATAATAGTGTGATAACACAAATTCGTTTTAACGCCACTAATTTCTTTAAAGCATTAACACAACTTGGGATTTTTAGGTTGTAGGAGGCTCCGTTTTAAAGCTAGAGTGAAGATGCTTGCATCATATGAAACTAGAAAACCTAATTAATCCATCGGTACACCATGTCATACTAGCTTGTCAGGAAGGAGAAAATGCCGCTACAAACTTATGCTAAATTTTGGCAAGGGTAAAACTGTCATGCCCATTTTCAAAGGGGTCTCTTGACCTCTGACCTAAAGATGTGTGAATGAAAATGGGTTCTCTGGGTACCCATGAGTCTCCCCTTTACAGACATGCCCACTTTATGATAATCACATGCAGTTTGGGGCAAGTCATAGTCAAGTCAGCACACTGACACACTGACAGCTGTTGTTGCCTGTTGGGCTGCAGTTTGACATGTTATGATTTGAGCATATCATCTTATGCTAAATGCAGTACCTGTGAGGGTTTCTGGACAATATTTGTCATTGTTTTGTGTTGATAATTGATTTCCAATAATAAATATATACATATATTTGCATAAAGCAGCATATTTGCCCACTCCCATGTTGATAAGAGTATTAAATACCTACTACACCTACTACGTTGTCAAAGTGAGAGCAAGACTTAAATTCACATTCTAACACGTAAAACTGAATGAAATGTTTTAAACACAAACAAAAAGGCTTCTTTAGTATTATATATATCTGACATGTATCATGATACAGGACATGCTTCTTTGCTGCATGAAACTTAACTTTAAATACAGTTTATTTTACAGGTCAATAATCTTCAAGATAATAATATTTGGTACTAATTATAGGACTTTCCTTAAAAGAACTTCTTCATTTAAACCCAAGTAAGTATTCATTCCTTTATCATTTATTATTGGAAACTTTATTCTTCCCACATGTTGAATTGTGTTCACATTTTGGCATGTTTAGCTGACCGGCTGTAATCTGACTAAAAGACTCTCTAAGTTTCACTAGTAATCAACTAAAGATAATAATAACTGTACGTGTCCTTATTGAACAATGTCTCTATTTCACCTCTAACTAGTACCAAATCATTTTTTTCCAGAGAACTTCCTTCCGTAGAAATTCATTAGAAATTATAAGAGCACATAAGATAAAGAGTTATTGAGATACTTCCCATCATGTCCTGTTAGACGTCTATATGTGTGTGTGTGTTGTACTGTATTGTACGTGTGTGTGTGTGTGTGTGTGTTGTACTGTATTGTACATGTGTGTGTGTGTGTGTGTGTGTCTGTGTTTATATTTGTCAGTGTCTTTATCAGTGAGTACCAGCTGTTACAGTAACACACTCGGCCTCTCAGAGAAGAGAAGCAGTCGTCTCCTGAAGACACGCAGCACCGAAGGTAACCGACTCTCCTCAGACTTTATAAAGACATTTTAGTCTTTAACATTATTGACATTAAAACATGGTTTTCTGACCCGTCACTCAGTTTCTTGTATCACAGAAAGCTGGTTTCTGGTTGGTGAGTGAAGTTCAATTTGACATTAATTACTCTATTCCTGTGTTTAAGAGCATTGAAGGAGCTTGTAAAAGATGCATTTCAAACTGTTTTTCTTATTTAAGATGCATCAAACATAAATCTATAAACAGTATCAAAACATTGTCCCGCTATCTGCTGATCAAGTAATCTCACACGAGACCTCAGACTGCAGCAACCTGACCTGACCTCAACGTTGAGATTTAGATTTAAATATGTGGACGCTTATTAGACATGAAGGAACGTTTATTTAGCCGTCAGTGCTCTGGATTAACGAAACATGTTGTAAAATGTACTAAATTTGTTAGCTATATGAACACATAATGTCATGTTAATACTGTGTTTTATATGTGGTACTTTAGTAAATTGTATCATGCACATGTTCGGTACTAGACTAGTGGTAGTTTTAGATAACTTAGTAGTACATCTCATGTAGTAGCACATATTTAGTTGTATAAAATGTGTATGAAAGTCACCAGAAATGTTGTATTACTTCAAGACAAACAATGTCTGGTCATATGCAAAGTAGTTACTGTAGTTGTACGTTTTAAATAAACAAAGAGTGACCAGAACAATTTAAAAACCTGCACACTGCAAAGTACAACCTCACAATGTACCACAGAGTTAAAGCTTCATAACGATGGTAATTACTGCAGGTTTCTTCATAGATTGCATTCATTTCTATTTTCTAATAATGTTAGACCCAACAGCCCTTGAAAAACACATAAAAACATACATAAAATAGGACAAGATTTTATTAATCCCCACAAAGAAAAGTAAGTATGAGTGTCATTATGTATTTTATCTGTTTAGAGAACACTAATGTTGAGTCACTGCACTGATAGTAAGCTTTATTATGTTTACCTTCACTTACATGCCATCCGTTTGGAATAGAAGGGTTTGCATTGTTAATATGTGTTGCTGTTTAATGTGACGTTAAACTCACATATTCCCTCCAATAACAGCTGAATTATCTCTTTAATATGCAGTCAAGAATCAGACAATAAATATGGGAGACGTTTCTGTAATTTTAGTGTTCCTCCACTTTAATATGGTATCTGACAAAAACAAATATTTCAGCTATCAAGAGATAAAAAGAGCAGTGGCAGCTTATGGTTTCATCTTTGTCCAGTGGAATCAACACAATGCAATCAGTCAAAGGTGACAAGTAATGGAAGAAGTACTCGGATCATTTACTGAAGTAAAAGTAGAAATAAATACAAGTAGAAGCTCTGCATTCAAAAATGTTCTTAAATAAAAGTACAGAAGAACCAGCATCAAAATATACTTAAGGTGTCAAAAAGTAAAAGTACTCATTATGCAGAATGGCCCATTTCAGAATAATATATATTATATTATTTGATTATAATTACTGGTGTGTTAATGTGTTCATTACTTTAGTGTAGCAGCTGGTAAAGGCGGAGCTCATTTTTATCACTTTACTGCCGGGTAGCTTGTGATTTCCTCCTTTGAGGATTAACAGTCTTATCTCATCCTAACCGATAATAATAACTTTATTTGTTGTTAATATTTTGTATTAATCTGCAAAGTAACTGATGCGGTCAAGTAAATGTAGGGGAATAAAAAGTACAATAGAATTGTAGAAGTATACTGCAGCAGAAAATGGAAATACTCAAGTAAAGTTCCTCAAAATTGTGCTTAAGTCCGGTACTTGAGTAAATGTATTTAGTGTCTTCTCTTCTCTCCAGTGATCGGTAACCATGAAGGGGCTTCTGCTCCTGTGTCTGCTGCTTGTTGGAGGTCAAAGGTCATCAGCATGCCCCAACCGTTGCCTCTGTCATGGCAGTGAGGTGGATTGCAGCAGCAGGTCTCTCACTTCGTCCTCGCTGCCCTCCAGTTTCCCTCCTGGAACCACATCCCTCCGTCTCCATAACAACCGGCTGACCTCCCTCCCTAACGGCCTCCTGGATGATCTGACCTCCCTCGGCTCGCTCTCCCTCCACGGTAACCCCTGGGAGTGTGACTGTGGCGTCCTCTACCTACGAGCCTATCTGCTGCGTCAGCCCATGGCCTCCACAACACACCTGGGTGTCAACTGCAGCTCCCCTCCCAGCCTCCGTGGGCGGCTGGTGGTGTATCTAACGGAGGAGGAGGTGCTGGAGTCCTGCCACTACTGGTACTGTAACCTGGCTCTGGTCTCTCTGGTGTGCCTGTTTGTGTTTGTGGTGGTGCAGGCAGCTCTGCTGGCGGTGCTCATCGTGTTCCTGAGGAGGTTCCAGAGGATTTCCAACGAGGCGAAGAAGACCAAGGAGGAGGGCTTTACCGGGAATAGGGAGAACGAGTACAGTGCTATCAGGGGCAGCAACATATGAGATGGAGCTGGGAACGTGTGACTGATACAAAAGAAGAAGAAGAAGAGCTGATATCATTTGCACACTTTAGACTAAATCAATCAATCAATCAATCAATCAATCAATCAATCAAAGTTGATCACAGTGCATGTACATGTTCCTGTAACAACATACTGGATGATATTCATGTCATAACATTGACAGTATTTTGATAAGAATCCTTTAATTGTGGCCAATACATGTAGAGAAGGACATTTTTACAATTGAAAAATGAACTTGCCAGTGCGGTGTGGTGGTAAACATATCACTTTGTTACTCACCCGCCATACGTTCATACCGATATATCTTTGTTCCCCTAATATCAATATTGCAAACTGGTTGGGCTGTAGTCTGCACAGTCATCATTACACTTGCTCACAATAAACTCTTTTTATTGACATGATGATAATAACGATCACATTAAGAAACAACAACACAGACTCGTTCTGCCATGTGGTTGAAATATCAAATTTAAATTTCCTATTTTCCTATGGCTCGTGTGGTGGAAAAACTAATAAATAAAAAATGTTTTTTTAGCACCTTGAGATGTGTATTTGTAAATGTGAGCAATCAAAATAATGCTAACTGAAGACTGAGTGAGAAATGGTTATGTCTGAAGTACTTCATGAATTGCTGATTGGGTGTTTTTATATGCGTGTGTGATATCTGTTTTACTGTTTATTTCAGATGTAGTATTTTTTTTCTTTAACCCTCCTGTTGTCTTCAGGTCAAATTTGAAACGTTTTCAAACTTCATTATATCATAAATATGGATGTCTTTCACCTAATTTCCCCCAAATTACATGGATGGTTCCCTTATGGTCTTTGCAAACTGTCACACTGTCATTAAACATTTTTTTTATATTTTAATATTTGTAATATTCTGACTAAACATTGACATTCACCAGTCTGTGATAATCCATCAATTATTCCTCCAATTTTGAGTATAGTCCAAATAATTCATAATTTCTGCATTTTTTTCCTAAAAAATGAGGTTTAATTTCATATAAATGAGGTTTATTGACCATGAATTCCAAAAATAGTGTAAAACTTGTGGTAATGAGTTGGAATGAAGTTGGCCAAAAAGGTGTAATACAGAATTGGGTGATAATTTATAATGTATGCTTTAAAAACAGTCAAACCAGACCAGGTCAATTTTGACCCGGGAAGACAAAAGTTGCATGGTCGACGGGAAGACAACAGGAGGGTTAAAAAGCCTATACTAAAATTTGTTCATCGGAAAAAAATCACAAATTACTATGATTGTGTTTTATTTTAGTACCACATACAAGTTGAGATATTTATTTTTTGGAACTGCATTCTGATGTTACAGGTGTAATTAAAAGATATTGACACTGTATGGCAATGTTGTGTATTTCTTTTTTTATATATGCCTATTTTTTTTATTTTTTTAAAAAAAAAATTAATTATGGATAAAATTAAAGAAGTAGTTTAATGGAAAAAAAATATAAAATGTTCTCAAATTTCTTTTTGAGTGAGTTGCTATTTAGGTCTTTCACTCTAAATCAGACAGACACACTTTATAGACCATATTGTTATTTTCAACAGTTTACCAAACACAATTGTCCTTAAATTATTCGTATTATTATTATTATTAACAAACAACATAACGTGTATAAAACACAAACTACTGTAGTTGGTATATTTGGGGGATTGTTTACTTTGATGCGGAACCTTTCTGCTGCGACAACAGTTCAGCGTCGGACAGTTTTAACGGATGCACCCTCATATGTTTACACGTGAGTTTTTTTGCAGAGCTGGAATATCAAACGAAACGTGTCAAAATCTTACATGCTGTTTGACCTGTTAAAATAACTAGGTTTGTATTTTATAATATTCATATAGATTTATTCTTTTTAGTCTTTTAGTGTTTAAATTACGTTTTTATTGTAACAGTTTAGCTACAGTTAGTTAGTTAACTACAGGTTATCAGGTGGTGGTTTTGTCTACATCATTTGTTGTTTATTAATCTCCAGACTTCAGTATAAAATGGGGAAATTAAGGAAGAAACACAACTGGAAGGGAAGACAGCAGAGTGACCCCAAACAGCCAGCAGAGGAAGAGAAGACAAACGTTGTTGTGGAGCTTCAAGGTGAGAATTAAAAGGTTAAATCTATAAACTGGTGAAGTTATTTTGCTCTATATCAAGGGTGCCCAAGCTTTTCCCTTGGAGAGCCAAAACTGGAACTCAATGGAGGGCCAAAATTAAACACCTATTGTATTGTTAAGATGCAAAATGGTACTAGGATCCCAAGTTCCCATGTATACTGCATTAAAAAAACTGCGTGTTTTCCCTCAAACTGCATGTGATTATCATAAAGTGGGCATGTCTGTAAAGGGGAGACTCGTGGGTACCGTAGAACCTATTTTCATTCACATATCTTGAGGTCAGAGGTCAAGGGACCCCTTTGAAAATGGCCATGACAGTTTTTTCCCACCAAAATGTACCTGGTCTATATTGACACTTAAATGTGTGGTTTGTGTTCATCAGATGGAGCCAGGCTGAAAGGTGTAGACCAGAGCAACGCGTTGGTTCTTCCAGCCAACAAAGGCAACAAGAAGAAAGCCTCAGCGACTCCCGTCTCCAAAAGGAAGCCTCTCACCAAGAAGCAGAGGAAAGAGCTGGAGAAGGTTCTGGAGCGCAAAGAGAAGAAAGCTCAGGTGAGACACACACAGGTTGATGCTGCTGCAGGTCCACACACACCTGGGAAGCTTTAAAGGGTATTTCTATGAGCAGGTTTTACACTCCCTCTTTTTGCACAAATTTAGACTACACAAACATAACAATAAATAAATAATATACAGTGCAGGAGAGGTAAAAAAAAAAAAAACCCACTGGGCTTATTTGAAGGCTCCATGTAAATATGTTATAGAAAACACAAGAATAATATACAGAAATAATATGACTACATAATAGTGAAGACAAACAATTAGAACAAGATATAAATAATAACAACAATAACAATAAATATATAAAGTAAAGACTAGAAATGTGTGTGATGTGCATAAGCAAAAGTGCGTGTATGTTTGTGTTTGTGTTTGTGAGGCAACACAACTTTGATCCAGTTCATACCTTCAGTTAAAACCAGGATAATGTGTTTAGATTGTAGTGCTGAAACATGCAGTTGATTAATGGTAGTTGATCGACAGCAATAAGTAATTTATTAAGCAAAGATGTGAGGATTTGCTGCTTTTCTCTGTTTTATTTTAGGGCTGCCCCCTCTCTTAGTCAACTAATCGGTCGTTTTGGTTTTAGTCGACTAAGATTTCTTTAGTTGATTAGTCTTTTTTATGGGGTTTTTTCACGCTTAATGAGTTATTTCCAAGAAACTTAAGAGCACATCTCTGGTAAACACAACATTTAAAGTGGTGCTTTTGTGGGATTTTTTGTGCAGAAACTCTGTTTTACAGATCCGTCTATTAAATCAAGTGTTAGTGAACCAATTTATTCCTACTCAGTTATTCATAGTAACTCCCCCTGCATAGGATCATTAGGTATGCTGGACATAAAGTGTTAAACATTTAGTAACTAGATCACAACCCACTCACCTGTCCCGCTGTCTGTCCCGTCCAGAGAGCAGACATCCTGACCAAACTGGCCGAGGTGCAGGTTCCAGAGTCTGAGCTGAAGCTGCTGTACACCACGTCCAAACTGGGAACAGGAGACAAACTTTACCAGAACAAACAGTGAGTGCAACATATAAGCTGAGATGAGCATCGGAACATATGGAGAAGGTGGAGTCGGTGGTCTAATATGTTTGGGTTATTTTTTAGGTTACCAGATGAAATAAAAGATGGAGACTCAGGACCAAAGATCAGCAGCCTCAGCGGAGTGAACAGAAAAAGAAAATGGAAAGAAGAGGAGGAGGACGAAGAAGAGGAACAAAAGGCAGAAGAAAGCAGTGATCTGGACACCTCGTCTGATGAGGAGGAGGAGGATGAAGAAGTGAATGAGACCACAGAGATGACTCCCTGTCAGGAGACGGAGGACAAACAGGAAGTGAAGGAAGATCAACACAAAACAGAACAAGATGGACAGAACGAGAAGATTTCAGCTCAGGAGAAAGTGGAAGACAAGCCGTCGTCGCAGCCGGCCGTCTTCATTCCTGTTGACAGATTACCAGAAATACAGGTGTGTGTGAAAGCTACAGGTGCTCCATTCACTGGTGAGTTTTTTGCAAGCTTGCTTTAAGTGTATTTCACTCTGTTGCTGCAGGAAGCTCGTCTGAAGCTGCCCGTGCTGGCGGAGGAGCAGGTCATCATGGAGGCAGTGAGAGAAAATCCCTGCATCGTCATCTGTGGAGAGACAGGAAGTGGAAAGACCACTCAAGTGCCTCAGTTCCTTTATGAAGCCGGCTATGCCAAGTAGGTCATCCTCGTCATGGTGCTGAAAAGTGAAGCCAATGATGAAGTGCCTTAAACCTGCATTCTTTCTAATATCCAGCAGGGGGCGACTCCTCTGGCTGCTAAAAGAAGTCTGATTGTATAGAAGTCTATGAGAAAATGAGCCTACTTCTCTCTTGATTTATTACCTCAGTAAACATTGTAAACATGAGTTTATAGTTTCAATCTCTAGTTTCAAGTCTTCTTCAATACAGCATGATGTTCATTTAGTAAATTATGGTCCCATTTAGAGTCAGATAGACCATAAAGCAGGGGATGCTTTAGGGCGTGGCTACCTTGTGATTGACAGGTCGCTACCACGGCGTTGTCCGGTCTGGGAGTGGTCCGTGTTTTCATCTTACAACTTTAACCCTTTCACAGTGTGTTTTCACTTCATGACAGTTAATTATAACATTTTTGGTTGCCTAAAAATGTCTTATTCAGCATACAGTTGTATTTGAGGCTTCAAAACAGCAGTCCACAAACGTCACGGTGACTACGTCCACTTATTATATACAATCTATGATATCTACCTAGAAAAATGGCTCACATGTGGATACCATGGTTGTATAGAGAGGTGGATACACATTCATATGTGATATCATGTGGTTAATGTTGTCTTCTTCTTTCTGGTTTCCTGCAGCGGCGATGGAATAATAGGCATCACAGAGCCGAGAAGAGTGGCGGCTGTCAGCATGTCCCACCGAGTGGCCAAAGAGATGAACCTCTCCACACGGTAACAAGAATTAACAATATTTCTAATTAAATAATCTCAAATCCATTTAGAGAGTATACAGACCATTTAGTTTTTGAAACATCTCTGTGACGAGCTTGAGAATGGAAATGTTGCTGATGATGGAAACATTTAGTAAGTTATATGGTGCCTGTTTGTGTTTTAGGGTGGTGTCGTACCAGATTCGATACGAGGGGAACGTGACCGGTGACACCAAGATCAAGTTCATGACAGATGGTGTTCTACTGAAGGAGATTCAGAAGGTATCATTTACTCTCCATTGAGACATTTAACAAAATATAAATAAGGCCAAAACACATAGAAAAAGCTGTGTAAACTACCCATTTACAAGTCCTTAAGTCGGCTTCAAAAATCACAATTTAACAAGCCGTTATGAGGATGTTTTTCAGGGTTCGTTTTCAATATAAATATGAGTAATGGGAAAGCATTTTCTTTAATTTAATTTCCTTTTATTATCTTGATGTTTATTCAGTTTATTCAGTTTATTCAGCATCTCTGTGTTGTCTCATAGGACTTCCTGCTCCAGAGATACAGCGTGATAATCATAGACGAGGCTCATGAAAGGAGCGTGTACACGGACATCCTTGTCGGACTGTTGTCTCGTATCATCCCGCTCAGAAACAAGGTAAGAGGCTCGCTGTGTTTCATGTGTTTGGTGTAAAAACCCTGAACCTTTAAAGCCTGTATTACAGACAGGATGCATGACATTATCGTATCTTCTCTTCTCTATTTTGTGACCCTGTTCCCACTCTTCCCGTCTCTGCAGAAAGGTTTGCCCATGAAGCTGTTGGTCATGTCGGCTACTCTGCGAGTGGAGGACTTCACAGACAACACAAAGCTGTTTCGGACTCCGCCGCCCGTCATCAAGGTGGACGCTCGCCAGTTCCCGGTGTCTATACATTTCAACAAACGCACCCCGATGGAGGATTACACCGGAGAGGTTTTCCACAAGATCTGCAAGATCCACCGGATGCTGCCTCCAGGTGCACAAACACACACGACACATCTCTCAGATGTTGAACTTTTTAGTGTTAAGATTTGTTTACTACAAAACTAAAAAGACCTATAGGGGTGAAAAGTTAACACAACTATTTATAGTCAGTTTTGGATCTTACATGACCAGAAAGATGGACTCTCATTTATTTGACAGGGTGCAGGGGAAACAGTATATTTTATTTATTATTTTAAATTTGCACAGATTAAAGAAAGAATCTTGTAGTTAAAGTTTCACACACACTCACCACCAGCCTGATGTCCATGTCTCTGTCCTTCAGGAGGTATCCTGGTGTTTCTGACCGGTCAGGCTGAAGTTCACAATCTGTGCAGAAAACTGAGAAAAGCTTTCCCCTTCAGGAAGGGAAACACAACCACAGGTGAGTCTTAACACACACACACACACACACACACACACACACACACACACACACACACTCTCTCATACATCTCTGAGTATGTTTTTGTATATTAACATGTTTCTGTGTTCAGGTGAAGACGAGGACGCAGAGAGCTCAGAGGCGATGAGGAAGTTTAAAAAGGCCAAACAGAAGAAGAATGTCGTAAGTCCACTTTTAATGAAATGCCCCTGAAAGACCCGTTTCTGTGTGTGTTTTTGAGATGTGGTTAAAGCCACCTCTACGTATTTTAACAAAGTAGTCTCTGTCTTCAGTCTCTGCCCCGCATCGACCTGGACAACTACTCCGCCCTCCCGGTGGATGAAGGGGACGAGGACAGAGAGGCGGGGATCGGAGACGAGGAGGACGACGGCGGCTCCGACCTGGAGATCGGAGACGATCCCGCCAGCTCAGGCAAGCTACTCGGAATGAGTAATTCTTCAAATCCAGTTGGATGTATTTCAGATGAGTGTTTGTACTGATTCTGCTCTGTGTTTTGTTTCTGTAGAGGAGAAGGCCGACCCGTCGATTCCTCTCTATGTTCTCCCGCTGTACTCGCTGCTGGCTCCAGAGCAGCAGGCCAAGGTCAGATTAATGTCTTAAATCAGCACAAAACTGATCCATGACTTTTTGTTTTTTGGAATACAAGTATTTTTTTTAAAGATTTTACATTGAAATTGTACTGCAACTAACAATTATTTTCATTGTCGATTAATCTGTTGATTATTTCGTCCATTAATCGATTAGTTGTTTGGTCTATAAAATGTCAGAAAATGGTGAAATTTTCTTGTATGTGTTTGCCTGCAGGTGTTCAGACCTCCTCCGCCTGGCACTCGTCTGTGTGTGGTCGCCACCAACGTGGCCGAGACGTCTCTGACCATCCCTGGCATCAAGTACGTGGTCGACTGTGGTCGAGTTAAGAAACGTTTCTACGACCGAGTGACCGGAGTGTCGTCCTTCAAGGTCATGTGGACCTCGCAGGCCTCAGCCAATCAGAGGGCAGGCAGAGCGGGACGAACGGAGCCGGGACACTGCTACAGGTCGGGACTGTAAACTGTGACTGACGATGTAACTTCATGGTTGTTTTCTTTACTTGAGGATTCACAGATGTTCGTCTCTGTGTTTCTGTGATGCAGGTTGTACTCGTCTGCCGTGTTTGGAGACTTCAGTTTGTTCTCGGAGGCAGAGATCACTCGCCGGCCTGTAGAAGACCTGGTTTTACAGATGAAGGACCTCAACATAGACAAGGTCAGTAACTCAAACTTACCAGCCGGTTTCTGAGTGAAATTCTGCGTCTTCTGATATAAACGGCTTTGCATTTTCTGTTTGTGCAGGTGGTGAATTTTCCCTTCCCCACGTCTCCGTCTGCCGAGGCTCTTATTGCAGCAGAGCAGTTATTAGTCTCGTTGGGAGCTCTGAAAGAGCCACCACGCACCGGAAGGTAACTAACTAACTGTCTGTCTGTCGATGGGTTTCCCTGTTTTTACCTGTCTTGACCAAGATAACTATTTATTAGAACCGTTTGGGTGGTGTTGAGGGATATTTGTTTCTGCTGACTTCTTACGGGGAAGTCTTAAAGAATGAAAGTCAATGAAACAACGGGTTATTTTAATATGAAGTTATCTGAGAGAGAGATTTGAGAGTTCCCCTTATTCTGCTTAATAATAAAAACATACTTCTCCACGGGCCAAATCGGAGAGAAGAGTAAAATGTGTTTATTATTTATTTTAAAATGTTGCCTACAGTATGTCTTAGTTTACCCAGTGATTAGACAAATTGAGCTAATTATTAGTCATAGCACGTGTCCACACTTGTAAACAGTTTATGTATTTATTTTCTTGAAAGGATGGATGAGATGGAGCGAGCGAGGCTGAGCTGTCCCATCAGCCCTCTGGGCAGAGCGATGGCTTCGTTCCCTGTGGCGCCGCGTTACGCTAAGATGTTGGCTCTCGGTAAGCAGCAGGATTGCCTGCCTTACGTCATCGCCGTGGTAGCAGCCATGACCGTCCGGGAGATCTTTGAAGACCTCGACAGGTGAGGACGCACGTTTGCTCTAATGATAGCTGTTTATAGATTAATGTGGGATTTTGGAGTGGTCTCTCAAATCTCAAAAATTAATCTCCAGGTTCCCAGCTTTCAGATGATGTACACCACTTCTATGTGACATCTACTGTTGACCTGCTATCTCACCCTAAAAATACAATACAAATACAAATTGAACACATTTTTTTGTTTCTCCTCAGACCTGCAGCTAGTGAAGACGAGAGCTCCAAGCTCACCCAGCGTCGAGCTCGGCTCACCCAAATGAGGAGGTTGTGGGCTGGGCAAGGAGCGTCGCTCCAGCTGGGGGACCTCATGGTCATGCTGGGTAAGCTGACTTCTTGTTCAGGTTATAATACTGGACAGTGCTACTGTGCTATAGACTGAAGTCTGTTAGGTCATATGTTGACCTTTTAAAGGTCCCATGACGTGGCTTCAAAGCGAGGAGGGTTTATGGTGCCCCAAAAGTCTACATTCACATTTTTTGGACACAACTTTTACATCCACCCCGACTGCAAGATGCATTAGCAAAAAACCTTGACACTTTACTGGCAGAGTAAAGAGTGGAATTTTAGTGAAATATAAAAATGCATAAAATATGCAAAAAATACCCCGTTTTTTTTTTGTACATATTGTTTTATATTAAGTACATCGATGGGGTTATATTATATTTCTGTATTCATGTGTCAACAGGTGCTGTTGGTGCTTGTGAATTTGCTGGTTGTACTCCCAAGTTCTGTGAGGAGAACGGCCTGAGGTATAAAGCCATGGTGGAGATCAGGAAGCTCAGAGGACAACTTACCAACGCAGGTACACAAACACACACAGAACACCTGCTGTAACACACAATGTGCTGCACAAACAAAACAGAAAATCATTCGTATTCTCTCATCCCAGTGAATGCAGTGTGTCCAGAGGTGGGAGTGTTTGTGAATCCCAAGATGACCCCGCCGACGGAGCACCAGGTGGTTTGCTTGCGGCAGATTGTTCTGGCCGGACTGGGAGACCATCTCGCCAGGCGTGTACATGCAGAAGATATACTGGACTCGAAATGGAAGAATGGATACAAGGCGAGTTGCTCTGAGGACTGGAATTGTGATTAAGGAGAGTCTCCTATCATCGCTCTCCTTCACCGTCTCACCTTTTAAATGTTTTTGTTCATAGACGCCTCTTCTGGACGACCCGGTGTTCATTCATCCCACCTCCGCGCTGTTCAAAACGCTGCCGGAGTTCATCGTCTACCAGGAGATCATGGAGACCAGCAAGATGTACATGAGAGGTATTTTTGCAGATGTGTTACTTTTTTATTGCACAATATTATGTTTGAGTGACTGCCTGTGTGGATATGATATATTTTAAGCTTTTTAAATCCTGTTGACAAGCCAGATATCTATACTACCAGATTTCAGGACACCAATGTTGTATTGTTGCTGCTGTTATTGAAACTGATGACATGTCTTCCTTTCTGTCTCCGTCAGGTGTGTCAGCAGTAGAAGCGGAGTGGATCCCCGAGCTTCTGCCTCAGTATTGTCATTTCGGCTCCCCTCTGGAGTCGCCGTCGCCGTGGTTCTGTTCGTCCGCCGGCACCATCAGATGTCGCCGCCCAAGCACCTTCTGTACGTTTCCTACTGCTGAGCATCATGGCTGTGTTTGTGCTGAAAAAGGAGTCTCTGCTTATGTTTGTGTAATTGTTGTGTTTCTCCTGCAGTCCGTGTAGCTTGGCAGCTGCCGGCAGTGGAGATGGAATATCCAGACAACCTTGACCGTTACAAACTGTTCGCCAGGTTTTTGCTTGAAGGACAGGTACAGTTCCTCATCTTTGTTCAGTCTTCACTCAAATTTCAGCCAGTTATGAAGGCTTGAACCTGACCTTTCTGCCTAATCCGTATCAGTCCTGATCACTGCTAGAGTCCAAAATAGATCTGATATTATAATATTAGTAGCTATTAGTAAGTATTGGGCCTCCTCCTCCCTTTTATGGTTTATTTGGATCTCTAGCTGTTTGTTACATTGACCAATACTACTCTGCCTTCCTTCTCTTCGTATTCAAATATACAGCATGATCAAAAATAATCACCGATACAAATCAATTAAATCATCAATTAATCCAAAAGGTATTTCTAAATTCAAAACATTTAAATTAAGTTTAAATTCTTTTTGTGATCAAATTGGAAATTTGTTTTTAAAGATATGCATTGGAAATTATTAACAAAAGCAGAAATGACAATTCAAAACAAAAAATATATTTTAAAAAAACTGGACCCAAAATATAATAATAATAATAATAATTATAATTATAATAATAATAATTATTATTATTATTATTATTATTATTATTATTATTATTATAAATACCCCCACCTCCCAAAATAAAATAAATAAATAAATAAAATAACATGTAATCTAACTGTAAATGTAAGTAGGAAAAAGAACATAAAAACCTGGAATTCAAAACTGGCACAAACTTTACAAAAGCTGGAAAAATGATACCTGTACCTGACCAAACCTGACAGGAACTCTTGAGTCTTGTGTAATAATGTTTTCTTTGTCTGGTTTGCAGGTTTGTCCCAAACTAAAGAAGCACAGCAGCCACCTCCTCTCAAACCCCTCCATCATGCTGAAAACATGGGCAAAGTAAGTTGGTACTCTCCGACACACACGCTGATCTTCTCTGTTTTTGTCAATCAAACAAATCGACTTGTTTCAAGGACGGACTTTTCTCTTACTGTTGTGTCTTTGCTGCTTCAGGCTGCAGCCCAGGACGGAGGTTTTCCTGGGAGTGCTGGTGTCAAAGAGGGTTGACTGCAGAGATGCTCTCCTCTCTGTCTGGAAAACTGATGATAAATGTGAGGTTTTAATGCACTTGGCATGACTTGTCTGAGTCTGATTTGATTCTTATCATTTAATCTTGTTGTATTTTTCTCCTCCTACAGTCCTGTTGTCTGCATACTGCCAGTGGTTACCTGAAGCCGTACATCAAGAAGTAGCCAAAAGTTGGCCTCCGGTATGAAGGCTTACATCTGAAAAGAAGGCAGAAAGTTATATTTCACATTTGATCAGAAACTTATGTTGAGCTACAGATCTGTAGAAGAAAGTCTTCAGACTTTTTAAATATCTAAAAGTGCAACTACAAACCCACAACACTGCCTTTTCTCAGTTTTGTATTTTATATGCTGTCTCTGTGACTTGTACAGTTTTCAACTTGAGCGCTATAATGACTTTTAACTTGTTATCAGTGTGCTGCTGACAGTTATGTTTGTCTGATTTGGTCTTCATAAGACTCATTAAAACTGTGGCTCTGAATAAGGCTGCTGTGTGATTTATTCATGTTGTATATAAACAGTGGTTGGTAAATATTAAAGGGCAGATCCACTGATTTTACACATCAATGTCAGTTTACTAGTCATGAGGAATATTAATCATCTTGTGAACACTGAAGACAAATTTGAGAATGAACCCTCATAATAATCTCAGTTTGGGCATGGAGAATGGAGTACAAATATGTTAACATTTACCAGACAGACTGTGTCTAACGAGAAGACAATTGAATGTTCATTTTTGAACATTTTCTGGAGCTTTTGATTGTTTAATGTGATCTTCCTCAGCAGATGGATTTTGCCCAGTTGTCAAAATTAAACATTTTCTGAGCACTTCAATGACTTCATATCTATGTGTCTATTGAAAGTTAATTCCTGACTTCGGAAGCTGTCAGTTCACCAAACAGACTCACCACAAAGTCCATTTAGTAGCTGCTCCAAAAACAGGTGAAAGTTCCTAAACCGCCACTGAATGGACTTTGTGATGAGATGTCAGATGGTATTATTTGATTCATGCTGGAGACTAAAAGTCAGACTATCTCAGCCTCTGTTGCTTCTTCTGATTTGACTATTTTGTACAAATCCAACTTTATGGAAGTGCAATTTTTGGAGAAACCTTGAACATAATACAGTGTAAAACCTTCATTTTTAATATTCTTATGGGAAGCTAAAAGGTACGTTTTTTTCTTTTCTTTTATTATTCACAAGATGAATTTACAAATAAGGTAATAATTACAATTACAAAGTTATTATCCTCAAAACTGAGCAGAAATCGTTATAGTGTCCGATAAATTCCAAGTAAAATAAAGAGATCTTTGGCATATTTAGATTTCATTAATTTCAGGGACTTAATATAGAGTTGAGCTTTATTATATTAGCACATGAAGATAGATGGGGTCTTTATGAATTCTGCCTTATGAATAAAGAATTTGGCTAAAATTAGTAAAACATGAATCATTAGGTCCAATTTTTGTCTTCAAATAAAACACCAAAATAATATTATTCCTACTAAGATAAGATATTCCTTTATTAGTCCCGCAGTGGGGAAATGTTCAGTGTACAGCAGCAAAGGGGATAGTGCAAAAAACAAGAAGCATCAGCTAACACAGTAAAAAAGAGCTAAACAAAGTTTAACAAAATATGAACCATTTAAATAGAAGGAAGTATAAAAATAGGAGCAGTATATACAGTATTGACAATAAACAAGACTATTAACAAAATTGCACAAGTGGAAAATGATATTACACAGTGAGAATGAATGAATGAATGAATGAATGAATGAAATTCCACTTGAAAATATCAGGTTATTGTCAGTTTTTTGGTGTGTAAGTGGTCTACTGGGAGAAGTGCTGGTTGTGGAGTCTGACAGCTGCAGGAAGGAAGGACCTGCCATAGCGCTCTTAAATACACCAAAAATACTACTATTATGATCAATAGTAAAAACACAAATAAAAAACACATTCATTGCTCTCAACGCCAAATCTTAATCTTAAAGAAATCACTGGAAGTGTATAGAAGTTGTCGCTCCATGATGAATTTGCTGGAAACACCTGTTATTTCCATGGCCTGCTCTGATTGGCTAACGTCTGTCGTGTCGTGATTGGCTATCATCTATCATGTCGTCACTTCCTGCAGTCAGCTCATACACTTCCGGAAGAAGCGGAAGACAACAGAGTGAAGTCACAGCTCAGCAGCTCTTATGCAAAAATCCACAAATAACAAAACAGAAACAGACATTTTAATTCGAGTCGTTTGACAACCAAACACATAAACTGTCGACATGGTGAGTAACGTTTTGATTTAGTTCAACGCTAACGACACATTTAGATGAAAACAAGTCGTAACGTTAGCTACTGGAGCTACAACAACAACACGACAGAAAGCTGCTCTGTCATCTCTGTCGCGATGGATTAAAAGTCCCACCTGGATGTTTGATGACTCACGTTAAACATATAGGAAATAAGTGAGTTGTGTTTAATATGATTTGTTTTGTTCCACAGTTTTCCTTCCACGTCTTCGACCACCCGATGTCCCGAGGCTTTCAGAACCGCTTCTCCACTCAGTACCGATGCTACTCGGTGTCCATGCTGGCGGGTCCAAACGACCGCTCCGACGTGGAGAAAGGAGGGAAAAGTGAGTAGTGTTGTTGTTGTTATAAAGATGTCTGTGTACTTTCATACACTGACAGTAAAATCTGGAGAATTCTACTGTAAACAAGGGAATGTGTAGTAAATAAATACATGGTTTTGAGTCTTTCCTTTATTGGATCTACTCATTTAAATTGTTTTATTATTTATATAGATGGATGAATAGATGGATAGATAGATAGATGGGTAGATGGATAAATGGATAGATAGATGGATAGATGGATAGATAGATGGATAGATAGATGAATAGATAGATAGATGGGTAAATGGATAGATGGGTAAATGGATAGATGGATGGATGGATGGATGGATAGATAGATGGATGGATAGATGGGTAGATGGATAGATAGATAGATAGATGGGTAGGTGGATAAATGGATAGATAGATGGATAGATAGATAGACAGATGGGTAGATGGATAGATAGATGGATAGATAGATGGATAGATAGATGAATAGATAGATGGATAGGTAGATGAATAGATAGATAGATGGGTAGATGGATAGATAGATAGATAGATAGATACAGTAGATGGGGAGATAGATGGACAGTAACTTGATTGATCCTGAGGGAAATTCAAGTTTCCAACATCACAGTTCCATAGTGCAAAACATGTTAGTAAAAAGGCAGTAAAAAAGTTAGTACTGCAAAGAACAAAAAAATATACCAGATATAAAAATACAAGTTTTGTGTGATTCTTTATGGAGAAACTCAGTTTGACAGTACTTTACTGTAATTCCCCAGAATAATGGTGGTTTGCCCTTTGGTTTGTAAGATGATAGTTCACTAACATTATTTAAAAATGTTGTATCAAAGACACCGTTTTTTAATGTTACCTTACTGGCATTATAACTGTATGTGTTCAAAAGTTTTTAACTGGAAGCAAAGGTGTTTACGTGGTCTTATTTGTTGTTAATGTCTCAACTAATGAGCGGTTTCTTTTTCAGTAATAATGCCACCTTCAGCTCTCGACCAGCTCAGTAAGTGGAAGTTAAATCAAACACCTCTTCATTATAAAAGACCTGCAAGAACCTGCCATGAATCTTACCTTTCTGCTCTTTCTCATATAGGCAGGCTTAACATCACCTATCCGATGCTGTTCAAGCTGACCAACAAGAACTCAGACAGAATGACGCACTGTGGCGTTCTGGAGTTTGTGGCAGACGAGGGAATCTGCTATCTGCCGCACTGGGTGAGAAACAGAAACAAGTTTAATGCTGGCGTCTGAAATGTTCTCTGCTGATTAAATGCTTTTAAAGCAACTTTGTAAGAACCCTTCAAGACAGCACTTCCTGATATTTGCTTCATTTTGTTTGCTGCAGATGATGCAGAATCTCCTGCTGGAGGAAGGTGGTCTGGTCCAGGTGGAAAGCGTTAACCTTATGGTGGCCACTTACTCAAAGTTCCAGCCACAGAGCCCTGACTTCCTGGACATCACGAACCCCAAGGCAGTGTAAGAAATATCATTGAATTGACCCTTTTCACATTTTGTGTTTAACTATAGTGATTAACGAAGGTGTCTCTTTATTACAGACTGGAGAATGCATTGAGAAACTTTGCCTGCTTGACAACCGGTGATGTCGTAGCGATCAACTACAATGAAAAGGTAAATTAACTTATTCAGATAAGTGTTTGATTAATATGTGAATATGTTTTTGTCTTTATTTTTTTCTACTGAATACAACTTCTAATGGAATCTGTGTTTCAGATATATGAGCTGCGAGTAATGGAGACCAAGCCAGATAAAGCAGTGTCCATCATCGAGTGCGATATGAACGTAAGATCCTCTATATTTATCACAGACAACAGTTCTATTATTCTGTTGTGTTCTCCTCTTTAAATGTGTTGCGACTCTGTTTCTCAGGTGGATTTTGATGCTCCGTTGGGTTACAAAGAGCCTGAACGACGACCTCAGCACCAGGAAGAACCGACAGTAAGGACCAATCCCTGAAGGTACCTGTACAACTTGTGCTCTGAACAATTTGATAAAACTCATTTCTTCACAGGAGGAAGAAGCAGAACCTCCCAGCTACGCCGACATGGACCTGGGATTCAGAGTGAGTAAATGTTGCTGTGGGTTATAGACAAATAAATGTCCTACTGATAATCGTAATTAGTGGAGCTAATGTAACTTCTAATCTGTTTTCGTATCCTCAGGCTTTCACCGGCTCTGGAAATCGTTTGGATGGTAAATTAAAAGGGATCGAGCCCAGCCCTGCCCCTCTTGGCCCAAGTGACATCAAAAGGTGATAACCAGTATTTTATACATGTAGACAAGAAGTTACTTAAAAAGTAGCCATGTGTTTTAGCCATGAGTGTAAATTCTTAACCTTAAACTCTAATCTTTCATCTCACAGAGGCATTCCCAACTACGAATTCAAAGTTGGCAGGATCACCTTCATCAGAAACTCGAAGCCTCTGCCCAAGAAACTTATTGATGATGTAAGAAATGTGAAGGATTTTATCATACATTTGCACATATTTAACTAGGTTGTACTTACAGTATTTCAGTACAGTTTCTCTCACACTATTCCAGTACAATCTTTTTGTTTACAGCA
Organism: Sebastiscus tertius; assembly: GCA_916701665.1. NCBI lineage: Eukaryota > Metazoa > Chordata > Actinopteri > Perciformes > Sebastidae > Sebastiscus > Sebastiscus tertius. Next base: position 26,391 of record CAKAOH010025858.1, on the reverse strand, counting down.
CTTAAACTAAACTATTTTATGGTGTGATTCCTTCTATGTTTGTACTGTATTCTCTAAATACATTTTCTCACGTAGGACAAGAATTTCCTAATACTAACTATTTTTAAATCTCTTATAATCCTCCCAGGATGATGCCCTGAACAGATTCATCGCGTTCTCTGGAGAAGGACAGTCACTACGCAAGAAGGGCAGAAAGCCTTGAAGGATTACAGTGGAGAGACTGGCTAATGTGCACGGACTCACCATATCTATTGTCACCTTCAACAGCAAAGTAAAAACAAAACTGGCCATCAGATGCACTGAGATTTTGTCTCTGTCCCTTTGAAATGGTTTTGCTGTTGAGTTGGGATTATATGTAATTAAAACTCTGACAGAAATATCTTGCTCAACAAAAACTGAGCTCTGTAAAAAAAGTTTTTTGGAATAGATAAGAATAAATTATATCACTACACCACCAAAACAAAGAATAACTTGTTGAGTATTGCTGCGATATTTGAACATTTTCCCCCTTTTTCCATAATAGTTGCAATTTTATAATTGACTTTAAATATACTGCTATCCAGAGTCCCATTCTTATGATAAAATGGGAGCAATAATAGCTCAATACTTTGGTTTTAATTATAATGAAAACATTTTGTGTTTGAGGTTTTTTGAGTTATAGGAGTAATTTGCAAGTTTTTTCCTTTTTTTTTTCTTGGTTTATTTATAGACAAATAAAGGACTGTGTTTGAAATAAATTGTCGCTGGTAGTTATTTTTGTGATGTTTAAGCATGTACATGAACTACATGATGAAACTGGTATATAATAGGATGTTTTTATGGCTTGACTTAATTCTTGACTTGAATTAGACACATTTATTTAGGAGTAAGCTGATGCTTTATGTTTGATTGTCCAGTTCTAACTGGACATGTAATGGCAGGATAAAATTACAAGTAATATATACTTTTAAATGTCCATATTTGTCCAAAACAGGTTCTTGACTTATCAAACGCAGAGTAACTTTAAATAAATTAGTCACACCTATAATTACTACAATTATGAGCTATTTAGTCAGTCATGATTAGCATTAGTAGTATTAGTCACTCATTGTTTCATTTTCATAATAAGTTATATTACAATTATAAAAGGAAATACTTTGAACAGGGCATATATTAAGAACACATACATATCAGGAAGTATGAGTGTACATATATAAGAAATACTTTGTACAAGGCATATTAAGAACATATACATATCAGGAAGTATGAATGTACATATATAAGAAATACTTTGTACAAGGCATATTAAGAACATACCAGGCATATTAAGGCATATTAAGAACATATACATATCAGGAAGTATGAATTTATATATATATAAGAAATACTTTGTACAAGGCATATTAAGAACATACCAGGCATATTAAGGCATATTAAGAACATATACAAGAATATTAAGAATATATACAGGCATATTAACAATATATACAGTATAATATATACGATTGAGGTATTGCACTTGTGTGAGAAGGTGTCGTATGAATTATCTATTTAAAAGTCTGATGGCCTGGGGAAAAAACTGTTCCTCAGACTGCTGGTGATAGCGCTTTTATTGTGAAATGAAACCGGAAGTGTCATTGCTCTATTAGCTAGCAATGGAGCAGCCTGGAGGAGCAGTTTGGAGGGTAATCACTCTAATTATGTTGTTAATTACGTTCTTGGTTTAATGTCCTGATTGAGTTTAATCTGTCTTGTTCTTGCTAGTCCTGGTAATGAGTGAAAAGTGCCAAATCTGACTCAAATAACCAGCAAGGTGATTAACTCTAGCTACTGTTGCTAAGCTGCCCTTAGCTTAGCAACAAGCAATGTCAGTCAGAAGAGCAGGTTTAACAGAAACTCTGTTATTTATCTTATGCATGCTCTACATTGAAATTTAGCTAATTAAATATAAAAACAACATGTAAATGTAGATAATTGTAACTCTAGATCAGCCACTGAGGTTCATCTAAACATGAGCAGCCTGAGGGAGGAGCTGATAGACCAGTAGTTGTTTTCTTTTTCTCCTCTATTTAGTGTAACATTAACAAGTGTTAAACATTATTACTTACAAACTATGTTTTACAAGGTGTCTTGTTAGTGGAAAATTCCATATATCTGCAAACCCAAAGTTTGAAATAAATAAGACATTATTAAATAAATAATCATGTGAATAATAAACAAAATAAATGCTGTATATTGTGAAATAATTCACAGCAGTTAAAAAAACAAAACAGCTCAGTTTGTTGAAGGTCATTTAGTTTAGTTTCAGAATGGCCTTTTTCCATGCATCTGTATTACAGGAGTTCACAATGCCATTTCTTCCAATATTTTGACTTTTTTATTTAATAATATCTCTTTTTTTTATTATTACTAATTCTTAGTCAGTCAAGACAGTCTTGATTAAGGTTGGAATTTCAACCTCACTGACTCACTGGTTCAACAGTAAGGGTTGCCAGGTTGCCATTGGCAACCATTTTTAGAAATTGGCAACCAATTCTTGACCTTTGGTCGCCATCAATGGTAACTACTTTTTAACAAATAAAAAATAGGGACAACAAACCGTAGCACGTGCACCCCAGTCTCCTCAGCTGTATGTGAGAGAGGATTCAGCTGTCTGAGTAGAATCAAGACAGATTGGAGGTCATCTCTGATGTTGATGTCACTTGAGAGATCCACAGTCCATGACTTCAATAATGAGGGGCCGATGGATCCGTGGTGAGAATCAGCACAAAGGTTGAGAAAAACTAAATTTGAAAGGGAGAGAATGGATGAACAAGCAAAAAAATGGCAACCTTATTTTCAGTTTCGGCAACCAAGTTTAAAAGTTAGTGTTGAGCCCTGCAGCTGCACAAGTTAAGTACTTCCCAGGTTGATCCTGTATATGCTCTTACATGTTACATCTTACATGAGCTTGTTAGGTGTAATCAGAAAAGTGGAAGTGATGCAGTCCCTCACCAGAGACTCAACAGTAGGGGGGTCAAAATAGAATTTGTACAAGTTGGCTTGATGATGATTCCTGATTTTGTCTGTTTGTACAGCCGCCCCGAGCCTGTGACGACTACTGGAGTGAATTCAGACACTGCAAAAGCTTGAGGAATTGCTTTCACCATTATTACACTCACGGTACCGCCCCATCCTGCCAGCAGTGGAAAGAGGACTACAGTAACTGCAGAGAGTGGGAGAAACACAGAGGCGCCGAGGCCAAGGTAGAGCGGCAGGAAGTCACACTGTTTAAAGACTTAAACTTGTGATCTTTCTGACACTACTCATGGTGTCTGAATCTGAATGTCCTAAAGAATACATGTAAACACTTGAAAAAAAGATGTCTTGAAATGTATCTGTATTGCAGGAAGCCTTGCAGAAGAGTGAGAGGAACCGAGTGGCAGAGCAGAAAAACTTCACCCCAGTGTGGGAACTGAGGCGAGACCCTCCCAGAGACTGGCACATGCCCCTGAACCAGGAAAGGCCTCAGGACTCCTGAACTGTCTCTAAAAATCTGATGTCTCTGTTCCATGACGGCCAAAGCAAGATGAAATGAAGAGTTGAGATTCTTGTCACTTAAAGGACTTAACAAAATTATTTAGAGCCACGTGATGGAGAGACTGGTTATTACTTATTGCTGTCTCAAGCTGTATTCAGTGATCTGCTGCATGGAAACAAATATGTACTGTATATTAAAACAGTGGTAGCAGCATCTAGTGGTCAGTGATGAGTATGACAGCATCTATATTCAACCAGTGAATTACAAGATATTAATTCTCCAAAGCTTGTTTCAACTGAAGCACAAAGGCTGATTGCAGTCACAGACTTGCTATAAATGAGTTTTAAGATTAATTGCCTTGTTTTTTCTGTGTTTAGTGTAAGAAAAGAGGGATATTATTATAGATTATTATTAAAAATATTTAAGATTTAATGAAAGCTCTGTCGTATATTGTTTTGATGAAGGTTAAATAAAAAATTGATGCTGCTCACAAGAGTTGGCCTTGTAAGCCTGTCAACATTTCTCAAAAGAACAATATTTCCTCCAGCCTGTGCTATAGATAGTCCTCTGTGATGAATATATTATTGATGCATTGATATAACAAAATTCAGCTTCACAGTTTAAACCCATACAGAGTTTTGCATTAGCAGTTTTCTGCCTTATGTAATTTGATTATGGTTTTACCTCAAATAACACAAAATTGGATCAATAAAAAAAGTACATTTTTATTTTCCGCTTTCTTCCGTTGTGTTTTCAATTCAATGCATAATTTCCATGAATGTTGTTGCATTTGATACAACATGAAACGTGTTGACTGCACATTCAAGAAAAAACAAAGTTTGCAAAGTGTCCTTCACACCCACACATGCAGGCTGTTAAAAGGCTGCATGTTGGCTTATTGAGTCATCTACAAACAAGGACATTAAATACATGACAGTACACACAGGTTGCACCCACAGCCCACAGTGTCCCTCACTGTGTGTAAACTTTAGTGATGTTGTTGTATTTCCCATCAGGAGCTTCATAACTGGTCTTTGGCGGCGTGTAGGCAGGACCTTCATGACTGAAGGGAAACATTAGGGGGTCTGGCTTCAGCGCCGCCTGGTACAGCGCCTCAGACTCTAACTTCAGCTCCTCCAGCGCCTCTCTCTGTGCTTCTAGAGCAAGTTCAACAGACTGCACTTCAGCCATGTGCTGCTCCTGCGAGAACAAAGACGAAAGAGCACATCAAATATAGCCCGCTAAGTGTACATGATGGAGAGCAGAGGTCAGAGGCAACATTTTCTATAAAAGCTTAAGTGATGGAGGTGTTATGGGTTAAGTGGTGACCTGTTTGTATCGACACCACTCCTTCAGCAGCAGGGCTCGACCCTCACTTTCTTCAAATGACAGCCTTGGTGCGGAGCGTTCCCTTTGTAAGAGAATAAGAAACACCAATTTATAGCACTTCAAAGTCAGCGAGCAAGATAATAGCAAGGAAAGAACAAAAGGTAAAGTAAGTCCAATAAAATGATGAATGATCCATAAAATATGTTGTTTTAATGTCTGCGAGCCTTAATGTCAAAAGACTAGTTCATTTACTGTTTGGAGCAGCCAATAGGGACCTTCCTGCGATGTTGTTCAACACGCATTGTGGTATAATTTATGTCAACTCCATCCCTAAACCTCTACCCTAGAGGCCATCAATAAAAATGTAAAAGGAAGAACAATTCGGATTAAGTGATTTTATATATGTTGAGTCTGATTTTAACATATCAGATTAAAACCTAACTGATAAGTGTTTTGAACTCGGATGCAAACTGAATCTCTGGAGAACAGACCAAGATTCGGTCTGGCCGCCGAGTTTGTATTTCCAGCTGTCCACGGGTTATGGAACACAATGTTGACCCACAGAAACTGGAAAACAATTTAAGATCCTTGCATTAATTCAACTTTTCCCCTGCAGCTAATTATTAAGCATGTTATTAAGTCACTAATAATTAAGTATCTGGTGCAATATGACTTTGACCCTGCTTCCTGTCAGCGATACAGCTGAGGAGTGAGAACATATTTCTCTTTTCCTTCATCTCACTTACAGCTGGCCGTTTCCATCTGAATGCTATAAAGCATCAAGACATAAAGGATGTGGCTGGTGTTATCTGATGTTTTTCTTATTGTCAAAACAATTCCATGAGGAGACTGAAACCAACATGGTAATAGTTTATAAAAGATTTAACAGTTCTGATACACTTCATAAGGCTTTGGCCACAGATACAATACTTTGTTGGTTTTAGTGTTTTCAGAACATTTGTTGACTTTAAGAAAAACACTGAATAACGCCAGCCTTGTTCTTTAATGTACGCTACCACATCCAGCACTGCAGGTAGGTTAACAATGCCTCAACACAAACCTGATTACTTGTTAATGGCAGCGTGGACAACAGTGAAATGAGCTGTACCTCGTTTCATCTAAGCATTTGGCTGGAGTGATGAGATCTTCTATGGGGATAAGCTCCGGTGGAACCTTCTCCAGCTTCTTCAGCTTCTTTCTCATCCTCTCTCTCATCATCAGCTCCCTTCTTGGATCCACCTTCTTCTTCTTTCTGGGCTCCGCTCTTAAACACAAAACACAGCTCTGTGTGAGCACATTCAACCACAAGATATATTTTTGAAACAGATATGGCAAATATATATAAATATAATATATATATATATATATATTGATATTGTGAAATGAAACAGGATATTATCTGGGATTTTCATAATGATCTAAAAAAGTAAACAAATGCCATCATATCAATATATTTTATTACATATTTGGGCAATATGAAGACGTCACTTTGGAGTCTGGAAACTTTATGTTGACTTGGACACTTTTTGAGCATTAATTGATAAACAAAATAATCCTCCAATGAACCGATAAAAGTATATTTTGGCACAGAGTCCCCTATGTAAGACAGGACCACTAGATTGACGGTTAATACCGTGTTTTAGTTGTGCATGTTCCCAACAAATTAGCAATTAATTGACATGCAGTGAATCTGGGACTTTTGATCATACCTCAGTGGAGCAGATGTCTTCAGTGTCATCACCGGTGCAAACCAAGGACTTTGTACAGCATGGTGATGTTCTCCCAACAGGAAGCTGCAAAACAACACATAACCACAGAATTTTTTTTATTATTATTATTTTCCCATACTTTATTTCGAAAGTTCAATACAGTAATTAATAGTTACAAAACAAATCAGCAAATATATTTCACAGTATAAAAATAATATAAGAATAAAATAATTTATATTACAAATAAAATGTAAGGCGATGAATAAAAAAAAGAAAGAAATAAACAATAGGGATCTGTTAAACAATTGGAATAAATTTGAAATGTCTTAATTATCTAATAGTTTTGACAATTTAGAATTTTTGAGTTTTAAGTTAAATCAAATGTTTTTAAATCAGTATCTTTAAAAGTATAAAAGGAGGGTATTCTTTTAAGCCATATCATTTTATGGTTATAATGTGCTAAGATATTAATCAAATTATTTATGTAAATTTGCCAAAAAACTGTGATTGTTAAAAGTGACTAATATCTCAATCTTTGTTAGTATTATATCTTTTACAAAATGTTCTGACATAACCACAGAACAGATTCAGCAGCATTTCTTTTTTTTTAATATTTTATTTTAAATTTTTTTTTAGCTAACCAAATATACAAAAAATACAAAACACAAACTCACATAAACATGGCTCCAAATTCCCTCCCTATCCCACCCACATACAAACTGAAAAAATAACCATACTCAAAAGGAGTAGGCTGTAATTAACGATCAATTGAATTAAAAAGGATATAGAAAAAACAAATAAAATACACAAATAAATAAATCATAAATAATGAGATGCAGTGTTCTGACTTATTCAGATGACCAATGATGTATCAAGTCTGATAATTTTGTCATATCAAATCCGATATAGGTATTGGTAAGGAGTCCATATAGGTTAAATAGGGTTGCCACATATTGAGGAAGGTGTTGTATTCATCTCTCAGGGTATATTCAGCAGCATTTCTCTACTTCTCTACTACTCTAACCTTAGTTAGCTTTGTTAGCTCCAGGTAGCTATCACCCTGTTAGCTGTTAACACATCATATTACACACACTCACCTTGATGGAGCGGTCTGTCGGGATAAAACCCTGCAGAGACAGCGCGATAAAGCCACAGACATGATTCTACTGTGCGTTGTTTCACTTTAAACTCACACTCAGGGTCAAAAATGTTCACATGTACTTGATTCAGCTGGGCTGTCACGTCGCATCTTGAGTGACAGACAGACGTGTCTCAAGAAGATGACGTCATCGCGCTCACAATTTAAGGGCCGCACTTTCGAGTATTTTGTTTGTCAAAAAATAAATAAAAGACGTTAAATATAGAATACATCGCGAATAAAATCAATAACAAAAATTATAAGATAGATTCATTTTTTTTAGACGAATTTATTTTTCATTTATATGTTTTATTTTTGTCGAATCTGACTGGACGAGAGTAAAGTTGGCGGTGGAACTATTTAGAGTAAAGGTCGCAGTATTCTCGTGTTTTTTATAACACCACGGAGTCATTTAAGAGTCGCACAAGACGATACCGGTCATAATAGTTTGATCCTGACAGTCAGAGCTGGTTTATTGACTCTCTGCATCATCATGGCTCTTCTCAGAGGTAAATAAACACATTTCACCTCAGCTGGAGGCAAAATATCCAGGTGGATTTGTTCATTTTATTGCTATATTTCTAGTATTTGTGTCGCAGTGTTGGATTATCAGTGACCTACAATGAATGTCAGCACTTTATAGTTGAATTTAAGTGAATATAAATATCAGGAGAGTATTAAAACGTTTTCTAATCACAATGTTACTGCATAAAGGGGTAAAGGAAAGGTGACAAGATGGTGTCAAAATCATTAATAGCTGCTGTTAACAGCTATTGTCTCTTCCTCAATTACCTTTAGATCCATTTACATGCAAATAATAATAATAAGCTCAATTAATTACCTCCAGTGGTGGAGGAAGGAGTCCTTGCTTAACTTAACTTACTTATTGCCTAACTAGTAATACCATATTGTTAAAATACTGGAAAATTTATCAAAAGTAAAAAATATTAATTATTTCAGTGGAAATGAGTTAAGGTTTATTCCACTTATAGTTTGCATTTTATTCTTTAAAATTAATTGGTATAAAATTAAGCAAGGCATAAAGAGTGTTATATTATCATAGCAGATATTTTATTGGATTATAAATATTGAATGATTAACATGTAAGCAGCAGTGTGGCAGGTCAAATTGCAGCACACTTTAACTACTTCAGGGTAGTTGACTCTGTATCAAGTCTGATTAAAGGTTTTAGATGTAAAAACATATTTTGAAAGTAGTTGTAGCAACAGATCTCAGATAAGTACAGTGAAGTACAATATTACCTTCTGACATTTAGTGGAGTGGAAGTAAGATAAGATATTCCTTTATTAGTCCCACAGTGGGGAAATTTGCAAGGAAATAGGAAGTAACATAAAAGGGGAAAAAACTCAAGTAAAATACAAGAACTTCAAAACCTAAATATGTTTTCTTGTGCAAATATAACAGGACAAATTGCACAACACTAAACACGCATTCAGCACAAGTCAAGTGTTGCTCCTGACCTTTCTCATGGGTTAGTCAATAGTTCAACGTCTGATTAGAAACATAAAGTCATATCAACCCAGTATTTCAAGATAACAATCTTATCTATTAGCTACGTACCACTAGTGACTTGTTTTATTATGAAACATTGTCCATTCACTGTGCATCTGTGCGAGGCAATTTGCATGACTCATATAAAGCTAACTGACCAGGGTAATGAAAATGATGTATAATTATTAATTCAATTAAAATTATTAACTTATTGCACATGAAGCAAGTTGCAAAAGATTTAGACCGTATGTTCTTTCAAGGAAGGCAACACAATTTTGTTTAACGAAAAGCTATGATAAAACTCCATAATTCCTGAAGTAGTTACGTACTCCTCTTGTCCTTCCAGTCTAATTTGATCCATCTGATGTTAGCGTCCCTGATATTTTGTATTTTTATCTTCTTTATCTCACTGGCTGTGTGTGTGTCAATCATCTCTGCAGTATGTATAGTACCACCCAGTACTTCCTGACACTGATTTGGCTGTGGCTCAGTGGTGGGTGGTTTAAAGTCGTTGTTGCTCTACTAAAATACTCATGTTACTCTGCAGGTGTATTTGTTGTAGCTGCCAAGCGCACTCCGTTCGGTACCTATGGTGGCGTGCTGAAGGATCACAGTGCAACAGACATGGCTGAGCATGCAGCCAAAGCTGCCCTGGCTGCTGGGGGCGTGGCACCAGAACTTATAAACAGTGTCATCATGGGAAACGTCATGCAGGTACCTTAAACCCAACAGCCATATTTAACAGATCGCAACTACCATCACATGAAAATACCTATGTTAACATGCATATTTGTGTTCTGACAAGTGCTCTTGGTTTGGTACTCACCTTTTCATTTCTCTTTATCTACCCCCGTAATTTCAGAGCTCAGCTGATGCACCCTACATTGCTCGTCATGTGGGTCTGAGATGTGGTGTCCCCATCCCGGTGCCTGCTCTCACTGTGAACAGACTGTGTGGATCTGGTTTCCAGTCCATCATCAATGGCGCTCAAGTAAGCACTCCACCAAGCACTCCACCAAGAACAAAAAATATCCTGGCAGAAATACAAATGTAGAATAAACCATAGTATTGTACACTACTGTATATGTGTAAAAGACAAAGAGCATGGTTCATACATTAGTTAAAGCACAATATAACATGTATATCAATGACACATAATGTGTCTTATCTTTTGTCTTCTTGATCCAAAACAAAACCCTGTTACCTTGTGTGTTTGCAGGAGATTTGCCTCAGGGAGTCAGAGGTGGTCCTGTGCGGTGGCTCAGAGAGTATGAGTCAGGCCCCGTACGCCGTTCGCAATGTACGATTTGGTACAAAGTTTGGATTGGATCTCAAGGTTGGCTTTTGGTTGATTTTCTCTACTTTCTAATCCCCAAACATTTGACACAAAAGTACATGAGATGGCCATAAAGACAGCTTGTTATTAAACTCCAGAAGCTTTTGATGCAAAGATAAAAACGTCTCCTCGTCTGCCTGACAGCTAGAGGACACCTTGTGGGCGGGTCTGACTGACCTGCACGTCAAAATCCCGATGGGCATCACAGCAGAAAACCTGGCAGAGAAATACCAGATCACAAGAGAGGAAGTCGACAACTATGCATACCAGACACAACAAAGATGGAAAGCAGGTAAGATGGGTTTCATTCTTTGACATCTTTTCAATATTTTCACGTCCTGCTCACCTCACACATGGTAACATTTGAATGTGTTGCTTTTGAGAAGACAGGCTGGTAACTTTGCTGCTCATTCTTAATAGTTAAATCGTAACTTTTTTTCTATTTACAGCTCATGAGGCTGGTCACTACACAGCAGAAATTGCTCCCATTGATGTGAAAGCAAGGAAAGGCAAAGTGAGCATGGCTCAGGATGAGCACCCTCGCCCACAGACGACACTAGAACAGCTGGCCAAACTGGCTCCTGTCTTCAAGAAGGGAGGGACTGTTACTGCTGCCAACGCTTCGGTGAGTTTACGCCTACGATGTCGGCTTAACTTCAGGATCTTAGGTAGTCAGTTTAATATTTAGGGTCTGTTTTACTTTAATAAAAAAGCTAGAAACAACCATTTAGTTGTTAAAGGAGTTATGACTTGTGTCCGTAGACTGTATAAAAGAAATGGATGTAGTCACCGTAACGTCACCCATGGACCTAAGCACAACTGAATGCTGAATGATGGGCATTTCACACAGAACGTGGCAACGCCACCACTGTGCTCTGAAACCCATTATTTCCAATGGCTTGCGCGGTGCAACAACAGCTTTTCTGCAACGCGCAGTGCACTGTGATGTGAGCTAAACCCCAGCGGCAAGCGCAGCGCAAACCGGGTCCTGTGTGAAAGGCCCATAAGGCATTTTTAGGTGACCAAAATGTTACAATCAACTTTCAAGAAGACATGAAACTAGCGATTGAGACCATAAACTCATGTTTACAATGTTTACTGAGGTAATAAATCAAGTGAGAAGTAGGCACATTTTCTGATAGACTTCTATACAATCAGACTTCTTTTAGCAACCAGAGGAGTCGCCCCCTGCTGGCTATTAGAAAGAATGACAGTTTAAGTCACTTCAGCATTGGCTTCACTTTTCAGACCCAGAAGTTGTCCACTGTTTACGCCATTTAAAGTTAAACAGTTTGATTTACAGTAAAATATATTTTATTATAAATATCATGCAACTACTGTTACTTCTACCGTGGGACGTAGCGTACTATTACTATATATCTCTTCCTTGAACTCCAGGGTGTATCTGACGGTGCTGCTGCTGTGGTGATTGCAAGTGAAGATGCGCTGAATGAACATAAGCTCACTCCACTGGCCAGAATTGTGGCCTATCATGTGTCAGGCTGTGACCCGAGCATTATGGGAATTGGTAAGTGACACCACTGTTGTGGAGATGTAATTTAATCCCTTTGAATTAAAAGGAATGAATGACAAAATAAACTGTTCTGGTATTTGACATTGGCTTCTTTATAGTAAGAATATCTGGTTTCTTTAAACCATCTTAGGTCCCGTTCCAGCAATCACAGAAGCTCTTAAAAAAGCCGGTCTGACTCTCAACGACATGGATCTTGTGGAGGTTTGTTATCATCTTTGCTGCATGTCATCACCTCTCTCTCTCCTCCTGCCTTTCCTGTCTGTCTCTCTCACTACCCAATGAAGCAGAAATGCCAAAAAACATCATTAAAAGCACAAATACAGCAATCTAAAAAAAATCCATTACAAGTAAAAGTCCTAGTTACTTTCCAAAACTGCATTTCATATATGTTTTGATTTATTCAGGTTGTTATTACGCAGTTGTGTCACTGATGTTGTTTGCTTTGCACAGGTGAACGAGGCTTTTGGCGCTCAGTACCTGGCTGTTGCTAAGGCTCTTGAACTGGATCCAGCAAAAAGCAACGTCAACGGTGGAGCTATTGCCATCGGACATCCTCTCGGTGCTTCTGGAGCACGTATCACTGCCCACCTGGTTCATGAGCTCAGGTAATTTTGTCCTTTTAGTAATTATATGTACAGTACATCAGGCGAGATGTCTGCACATTAAGTAGCTTTAAATAATTAACTGTGTTTTTTACAACAGGCGACGAGGAGGCAAGTACGCTGTTGGCTCTGCGTGCATCGGTGGTGGTCAGGGCATCGCCATCATCCTGGAAAAGTGCTGAGCGAACAAGCTGCCAGTGTCAGAAGAATGTAGAAGAATGTCTCACCGTCCACTCGCATTAAATAAAACACAGGTGACACAGAGATTTTTTTAAAAACCTTTCATCTACACATAAAAAGGCAAATGTTCTCTTTAACAACACAAAGAAAACTCATTCATTTTGTTACTTATTCTAGTTTATTTATACTAAAATATGTCAGTCCAAGGCCGAGAGCTAATGCATGTTTCTGTGCTTGTTGCACCATGGTGCAAGAGATCGTTTGTGTTTGTGCCTGAGACACAGAAATATGTCCTCGGTCACGTTAATATGTGTAGCATATTAACTCATAAAGTACAGTTTCTGTTGGGTTACAGTAAGGTTTTAAATGAACTCTGAACTCTGATGTTTGCCTTAAAATGTTCTCTATCACTCCAGTAACAGGGGGTCATATTTCCAGAAAATATGTTTGACCTGTGATGGCTCCAGCAAAAAAAAAAAAAGATTTTGTATTTCTGTGTCAAAGAATCTCAATAAAGAAACTTTTCAAAAAAATAGTGAAGTTTTTATGATCAGCCAAAGCTAGTTTTATGCCTCTGTGCTGGCAACAGTCTGGGTCGGAGGCATTATGTTTTTGGGTTGTCCCTCTGTCCGTCCATCCCATTCTTGTGAACATGAATTTCTTCAAATGTGGTGCAAACATCCACTTGGGACTCAAGGATGAACTGATTAGAATTTGGTGGTTAAAGGTCACTGTGACTTCAAAAACATGTTTTTGGCCATAACTCAAGAAATAATATGCTAATTATGACAATTTCACACAAATGTCTAACAGGATAAAATGATGAAAGTGATGGTATTTTGGACAGACATGGATGTAGACTGTAAATTCACTGATTGCCAGAGGCATACAACCACAAGGTGGTAATTCTAGTTTTCTAGATTAGCAGGTAATTCAACAGAAAGTCGCTACTAGTTCTTATTTTTGTGTTAATGGTAGTTTTTATTTCAACCTTTTTTAAAATTACTTTCTATAATCAGTCTGGTCGTATCTTTTTACAAAAGTTGTTTCCTTTGATTGTTTTGTTACATATGCTCAAATGTTTTTTTTAGAAAAACTGATAACATACAGTACCACCATAAAGTAAGGATTACTGAATGGTATTTGAAATCAGACTTAAACTTTTGGATCATGAAAAAACCCTTAAAACTTTTTTAAATAAGTGGACAAAAGTCTGTAATTGATGTGTTATAAGTACAGTTTGAAAAAATAAATAACAGGAAACATCAAATGTGATGCACAATATCTTCCAGAAAATCTATTTTATGCTCTGTTGTTTTTTTGTTTTGTTTTTGTTTTTTGTTTTTACATCACTATGAAAAATTCAAATTTATTAACATTGTTTGTTGGTCTTTGTTTAAGAGAATCATATCTTCCTTTAAGACAAATATATATATATATATATATTTTTTATATAATATATATTATATATATATTTATATATATATTTATATATATGCTAAAACATTTACTTAAGCAATTTAAAATGAACAATTAATGTTATTCGTTAAAAAACATTGCAACTTTGTTTTTATTTCCTATTTAAAGTGAGAATAAAGGTGAAATATATCTAGAACTGCAAGGACCACCACCTCTTTGAAACTCGACGTAATTACGTAAACGTCACCATGCAGCGTCCTTATATACGTCACGTCCCCGGATGTCGGTCTTTTTTACATAGCTAAGGTAAGACAGCTCTGCCTTCGTGTTACTGTTGGAATAAAATCTGCTTTCATCTGTATTACAGAATAAAAAATACAGCCTTCAAATATCACGGGATGAATCCTTATGTTTAGACGAAGCGTTGGACATCGTTATTTCTATGATTGACCGTAAAGTTGATGTAATAATGAACAGTTTAGTGTAGTGGGCCGCCGGCTAGCCTCCGTGCTGTCTATAGCATTAGCTAGTTAGCTAGCTGGCTAACAGAAACGTGTTGTCCTTCAGTCTTCTGTGCTGTGTTTAACTTTACAATTCCGCTGCCACATGTTTTAAGTTTACCTTTAAAACGTTAAATTGTCATTGTAAGAAGACAAGTGGCTGGCTAGCCTGTAAATCGACTCCTCTGTGTGCTATGTTGCTAATTGCTAGCTAATAATAGTTGTCATGCCTGTTCTGCAGTGGTGATGGCTGTGCTGTTTAGCACTCAACCAAACACGTTTAGTAGTAGTAGTTTGTAGTGTTGTTGGGATGTTTACTGGTTTATTGTGTAATGTAGTTGTGTTGCTATTTTGCTGTTTACAAATGCAGTATGTAAATTCGACCAGGAACATAATTTAATTGAAGGCTGTAACGTTAGTAGTTGTAATACAGCACTAGTTGTCTGTAGTAGATACCAGAACCATATGCAAGGCAAGGCAAGGCAGCTGTATTTGTAAGGCACATTTCAACAGGGCAATTCAAAGTGCTTTACATAAAAATTCAAAAACATTGCAACAAAGTGCAAAAGAACATTAAGACAGAATTAAAACTAGAATTAGAAAAGCAAGGAGCCCTTTATTGTCATTTTGTAGTACAACGAAATGAGATTGTGACAATCCCATAGGTGCTAATGAAAAGATAATGCAATAATAAAAAAGAGAGTGCAATATAAATGTTAAAAATATAACAGATAATACAATATAAAAATACCATATGTATATTGATGAGGTGACAGTTTTGCCAGATTATTGCACAAAGTGTCCGTCAGATAATTATATCATTATTGCACAGAGTGATCAGCATATGTTATTACACATATCTGTAACAGTAGATTTACATTGCACAAAAGTGACCGTGTTATTGCACATACAGTACTAGTCGTCTGTAGTAGATACCAGAACCATAGTACTAATGAACAGTATTATGCATTGTCCAAACAAACATGGAATATTGTTTGTCGTCTGAAGATTATTAAAAGTGAACCACATTAATTATAATCCTGCGACATTGTTGACACTACACATAATATTGCAGCAGTTGGTATACTAACCTGTTTTTTCTTTGCGTCAGATGGCAGAGGGTGACAAAAAGGCCAAGAAGAAGCACGGGAGCCGGAACCCGGTTCTGGCCCGGGGCATCGGCCGGTACTCCAGGTCAGCTATGTACGCCCGCAGGGCCATGTACAAGAAGAAGACAAAGACCACTGAGACTAAGGTGAGGCAGATCTGACATCCAACAAAATGAATGAAAAAAAGAGACATCGCACTTGTTGACTGCGTCTTGTATTGATGATTTGCTGTTCTTTCAGATGGAGAAAAAGATTAAGGTGAAGCCCAAGGCAACTGTTGTAAAGACAGTTGGAGGAGACAAGAATGGAGGCACTCGTGTTGTTAAGCTGCGCAAGATGGTGAGTAATGTGTAAATTCTTGTTTTTTTTCTACTGAGATTTTAATTTGTTTGAGTTGGAACTTGAAATGTCATTATGCTAAAAATGAAATTTAAAAAATAAGGACACTTTCACATTAGTAAAGGTATTCTGTACCTGTGTACACTTGGGTCATCATCCACGTGTATTTGTTTGTTGAGATCAGCTGTTCTAGTGGCGGAGCATCGTAAAAACACTTAATTCAAACTTGACAGAAACAAAATAAAACTCACCAAAACCGTCATCGTTAGACTTTCCAACAATCACCAAGTCTGGTTTGGTCCAAAAAAAACCCAACTTACTTTGTTGAGTTTGATGTGAAAATATGCCGGCTCAACATGTTTCCCTCGCTTTCTGTTTCTGTGCCCGCCGAGCGGCTCTTGTTCTTCGGAGACAGACCATTGAATTAGCTAAATAATATAACAAACATTGCCCAACCCCATTGCCTACTATTGTTTCTAATTTAAAGACCCTCTCGCCTGCCTTTCTGCTTTCTCTCCCTCGGCCGTGCAGTTCAGAGGATGAGATCGGTGCATGCTGCGAGCATATACAGATTTCTGAAAAGACCGGCAGCGTTTAAAAAAAAAAAAGCCTGGTATTTCACAACTCCTCTCTGACTGCTAACATAGTTAAATAGCAGTCCATTGCGTGTTTCGGTACGGATGGCTTTCGCACCTGATGTGAACCGTACTCGACTCCACTTGAAAAGTTGGTCTCGAGTAATGATCGACGAACCGTGCCCGAGTACGGTACGGAGCGTTCACACTAATCAAACGAACTGGACGCAATAACCACATCGTATACTTTCACTGAGTTTTCTATTCAAATTATTGTGAGCACACAAAAGTTTTTTATTCCAGGGACAATGGTCAGTTTACATCCCGTTACAACTTGTATTAGCTGATAAAGCAATGACAACACTTACAGCCAAGAGTTTGACAGTGCTGTAAGTGAAATGTAACTTGTTATGCACTTGTTTGTTTCTTTTGAATGTGCATGTCTGCCATTGGATTTATGCAGTAAATCTAGATTTAAAATATTAATATATATTTTCATGTGTTCCTACTGTAGCCTCGCTACTACCCCACAGAGGATGTTCCCCGTAAGCTCAAGAGCCACGGAAAGAAACCCTTCAGCCAGCACAAGAGGAAGCTGCGCAGCTCCATCACCCCAGGAACGGTCCTCATTCTGCTCACTGGTCGCCACCGTGGAAAGGTGAGAAACATTTCTGGAACGTCTTGACAATGATTTCAATGTTCTCGCGGATTAGCAGACATGATTGGCGCACACACACATGGCAGAGACTGAGAAATGTTAAGTGTCTGAAGAGGTAACGCAATGCTTCTAGTACGTTGGAAAAGCTTAACGGGTGAATATGTAGTAGGCCTACCCTTTATATGACAGATGAGTCATGAAATGTCATGCAGGAGGTAGAAGTAATAAGATTGTAGAGTCCAATGTTGGGGTTTATGCTATTATCTATTTACATCTAGGACTAAAACAGGGTCATCTTTAACTTCATACTATATATTTCACAAAACTTGTTTGACTGATGTAGACTCTGAGGTCACAATCATATACAAGTATTGGTTATTATAATCTGTGAAGACACAATCTGTGATCCAGATGTAAACAAAAGGGTATGTCCATCAAAATTTTAAAGCTCAGCATGAGCGTGCATTTATTCCTTTTGATTGACAAGCTTTTTTCGTATGTAGACTTATCTCTAAACAACGAACATGATTCTGTTAAAAGGTTTGTTTACAGCTAGTATTTGTAACAGAAGTCGATACATTCCGATAAGTCGTGAAACACGATGTGCAATTTTATAATCTGAAAATAATATACACTAAAACTTAATGTTGTTGAGGATCACTGTTGGGGACTATAAAATCATTGCATCATGGTAGGGCTGGGCAATATATTGATATTATATTGATATCGTGTTATGAGACTAGGTTTCATCTTAGATTTTGGATATCAAAATCTGGCACAAGTGTTGTCTCTTCCTGGTTTTAAAGGCTGTCATATATTAACGTGATGTAATTTTTTAACTTACCAGACTGTTCTGGCTGTTCTATTATTTGCCTTTACCCACTTAGTCATTATTTCCACATTATTGGTAATTATTTAACAAAAATCTCATTGTGTTAGTATATTGTGATATTAGATTTTCTCCGTATTGCCCAGCCCTACATCATGCTGATAATAGATTTCCATTGTCTGGCAGATGTAATCAAAATTAAATGTCGGATCACGTCAAACATAGTTTGCGCCAACAATAAAGTTTGTGTCATAGTAGACGCTTATTTATCATAGTATTAATAATGATTTACAGTTTTGTGGTTGTACAAAAAACAATTTTGGACAATGGAGTACAATTGACATTGTGATATGGAAATGTTTTAACCTCCATAATGGACTCAAGAGTCTAATGCAGAAAACAATGGACTTTAATTTAGTCTATTAATGTCCTGTAGCTTGTCACTTCACACACTGTACACCATTTCTAACACTGGCAGTATTTTTACTGATTGTGATAGAGGTGGATTTGCCTTTTTCCTGAGCAAAAGAAAAAAATAAATAAATCAGTGGTGCATCCTTATTATGCGTGAAAAATGTATTTTCTAACAAGCGTGCTTGACACATCACTATAATCACACACCCTCGGTACCACAGACATTGTCCCTCCCTCCCACACTCGAATGCTACATGGGCAAGTTGCGGAGGCATGCTAGTGTGCCCACACACACTTTGAGCAGTAGCTGACCTAAATAATGTTTCAACTGTGAATCTGACGGGCAGAGACCGCTCCTGATAAAATTAGCGTGTGTGTCAAGTAGATTTATTTTTCCCCGTCTAAATAGCTTGGCATGAAAGTGGATTCCAGCTATTAAATTGTCTTATCCAAATGGCACAAATGAGTGTTCTTATGAGCTGACTACTTGAGTTGAATAGTGTGCAAAACCTCCAATACAGTAGCTTTATACTAAAGATGCTTGTTTTTGTTTTATAGCGTGTGGTGTTCCTGAAGCAGCTTGCAAGTGGTCTCCTGCTTGTCACTGGTAAGGATGACATTTTAACAGTAGTACAGAATGATGTTCATCTTTTATGCTAAATTTCTAATGGTGGTTTCTTGTGTGCATATTTGTAGGCCCTCTTGCCTTGAACAGAGTACCCCTGCGTAGAGCTCATCAGAAGTTCTCCATTGCCACCAACACCAAAATTGACATCACTGGCATGAAGATCCCCAAAACTCTGAACGATGCCTACTTCAAGAAGAAGAAGCTGAGGAGGCCCCGTCACCAGGAGGGAGAGATCTTTGACACAGAGAAAGAGGTGAACTAACTTGGATATTATCTTATAATGCATATAATACTACCATATCAATGGGGCTCTAATGGATTTATGATGCTTGACTCACTTGTATCCTTCTCCTCGTCTCCATCTACAGAAGTACCAGCTGACAGAGCAGAGGAAGGAGGACCAGAAGGCTGTTGATGCTCAGCTCCTGCCCCTCATCAAGAAAGAACCTCAGCTCAAAGGGTATCTGCGCTCTTCCTTCTGCCTGTCTAATGGCGTCTACCCACACAAGCTGGTTTTCTAAATGTGTTGTAATAAAGAGTACTACCGTCTAACGCCCTCTCTGGCCTCGTTTGTGCTGAAATTGAGTGTGTGGCTGTGTCCGAAATCGCATAACATGCACTACATACACAGTATGTGTACTATCGTTAACATACTTTTGTGTGAACAAACAGTATGAGTCTTTTCGGATGCACTGAACTGTAATTTATGTAGTCACTTCCTGAGAGCCTCCTTGCTGGTTGGAGACCTGTAACCATGGTAACCTGTACCAACCTCATGTGACCAAAATGACAATTTATGAGAATAAAAGTTTGAACTAATTTAGAAAATATATTACACCTGGCAAAGTGAAATCTTATACTTGCATTTAAATTGAAGCGTTATTGATGTTACAGAGCTGTCCAACAGCTTTTATGAACATTGTCGTCTCGGCTGCATTGCATTGTGGGATATTTATGCTGCTGTAGTGTTCAGTGTTTGGATACTGAAACAATTCTCTGGAAATAGTATGCAATTTGCGTACTATTGGTTTCATACTAAGGTTTCAGACATACTAAAAAACATCTCCCATACTGTTTTAGTGTTCTAAAATAGCATGTTGGTATGGAATTTTGGATGCAACCTATATATAGATATACATGTAACTAATTTGCAACCATGACTTTAACATTGAATACAATTTTGTATTTCAACAGCTAAAATAGTTCATTTAATTTATAGTTTTATCAGTGAATTTACCATTATCAGGTTTTATGGTGTGCAGATGAAACCTTCCCTGGCAACTAACTATAAATGAGCATCTGAAATGGGCCTCGATGGTTAATAGTCTTATGAAAAAGCTCACAGGAGCTGTCTGCATGACGGAGAAATGAAAAATATCTACTCTACCACAGGGAAAAAGTGACAACATTGAGGGTATACAACTTTAGATTTTGGTTAGGGCTGTCAGTTGATTAAAATATTTAATAGTGATTAATTGCGTGCCTGTCCATAGTTAATTGTGAATTAATTGCACATTTTTTACCTGTTCAAAATGTACCTTAAAGGGAGAATACTCTTATCAACATGAGTGGAAACATATGCTTGCCTTATGCAAATGTATGCATATATATATCTATGTATCTATATATCTATATCTATATAGATATAGATATATATCTATATAGATATCCAAATGGCACAAATGTATAGATATAGATATATATCTATATCTATACATATCTATACAGATATATATGGCATATATATGATGCCATATATATCTATATAGATATATAAATATATCTATATAGATAGATATATATCTATATAGATATAGATATATATCTATATAGATATATATCTCACTGGAAATCAATTAACATAGTCCAGAAACCCTCACAGGTACTGCATTTAGCATAGAAAAATGCTCAACTCATAAAATGGTAAACTGCAGCTCAACAGGCAACAACAGCTGTCAGTGTGTCAGTGTGCTGACTTGACTATGACTTGCCCCAAAACTGCATGTGATTATCATAAAGTGTTCATGTCTGTAAAGGGGAGACTTGTGGGTACCCATAGAACCCATTTTCATTCACATATCTGGAGGTCAGAGGCCAGTTTTTCCTCACCAAAATTTTGTGCACGTTTGGAGCGTTATTTAGCGACAAGCTAGTATGACATGGTTGCTACTAATGGATTCTTTAGGAGTGAAGATATGATGCCAGTATCTTCACTCCAGCTTTAAAACGGAGCCCTCTACAACCTAAAAATGGCGAGTTGCATTAAAGAAATTAGTGCTGTTAAAATGACTTAGTGTTAAGACATTATTATCCAGTTAACTTTGACAGTCCTAATTTTTATTCAAAGATAAATAGCAGTGTGTGTGTGCCAATTCGCTGTTGGAGAGAAGAGCGAGCAAAGTGCAGCTGGTACCCGTGTATTGATACTGTGGAGAAATGAGTATTGAAATGGTTTCAAATAAATTCAGTATCTATGTATGGATGCTTCAATATTTTTGACAACACTGATGCGCTGACTAATCTTAGTGTCCATTATTACAGCGCTTTATTGAATACTTGATTCTGATTGGTCAATCATGGCGTTCTACGGTCTGTTATTTCTTTATAGCAGACTGTTGCTATGTATAACTGACTGTTGCTATGGCCACAGTTCTGATCTCTGACGGACTTTTTGTGTCAAATGATTGATTTCTTAAGTAAGTAGCTGTGTAATAAGCGGGATAATGTATAGAGAGCCAGTCATTGTTGAGAAATAAACCCGATGTTGCACCTCAACGTGAAGTGTCGGGGTTTATTTTACAAGAATGACTGGCTAAATGTACATTATCCCTTACTTATTTGCCTTTCCAGATACGATGGCTGAGAAATGTCAAATATGCATATATAGACACACTACCCTGGATACTGCAAATTGTTTTCATCCCACTTGTAATGTTAAAAAATATACTGCAAACTTATGTTATCACCACAAAGTAATCTATACATATCAAAACATGACAAGTATCTGGTCATATGGGATTATAAATATCCCGGTTTAATTAGTGTATAAAGAAGCAGTGCAATGAAATGACCACACCAGACATTGGACCCAGACAGCTTAACAGCTACGCTTTAATTAAAAAAATTACATGTCTAATGTAACAAGACAAAAATAAATACAAGTGTTTCATCTCTTTAACATGGCCACGTTTTTTTTGTTTTTTTTATATCCTCAAAAACAGAACAAAGTAGAAAGCAGCACAGAAAAAGGCAGCGGCCCTTTGCCAAGGAATGATAAGTGCCTTTGTCAATTCAGTCAGTACTGTACGTATGGTCAGCTGGTGTGGCGAAATGTGTTGCCTCAGCCGGACTTGAACAGCAGAATGGCCACCTGACCCAAGTAGAAGTAAATGAAATGCTTGGTCTCGTGAGTCACGTAGCTGCCAAAGTTCCTCCCAACGATGCAGTGCCAGGTTGGGTTGTATTTCTTGTCAAACTCCTGTGTGGAACAGAGACATAATTGTGTTCATCAAACATGCTGGGAGGTGTGAAGAAAAGAGACAAGAATATAATGATGTATATAGCATAGTAGATGTTCAAGAGCAAAAATGTGACAAACCACATTTCCCATTTATGGTTACTACGTTACAACAACCAATAGTTGTAGCTGGGAGAAATTAACAGTATACTATTACTTGTTTCACCTCAGAGCATACATACATTACTCTTCCAAGCTAAGACTAAATACTACATGATCACACAAAATATTTTACTATCATTCTCAATAATGATGTTACTAAGCAGAAATGTGTCATAATTTTTGCTTATATTGTCAGACACACTGAATCTTGAGCAGCATTACTATCTTGAGCTGGGTGATTTGTTGTGACAATCTGGGACTTTAGCCAGAGGGATGATTCTGAAATGTCTTTTTAGGTCTTAACGGCTAAATTACACAACTATGTGGCACACTTTTCTGGCTTATTAGTTTTGTTAGACTTAATTTGCTTGATAATCTTTTTCTTCTTTCGATTATCTTCCATGTAAATACTGCATCGCATCACGTTGCCAGCTTTGCAAATATGGAAACTGGACAATTTTTGTCAGCGTGCCCAAGCTGTAACAACTGGAAGGTTTACAATCGCCAACACTCAGGGGAGTACATGAAAGATAAAATACACAGCTCTACCCAAGTTTTTTAAAACTGTTTCTATGACAATTCTAGGTGTGTCCCTCCCTACACAGATCAGGAATGCCACCATTGGGAGATAAAGAAATGTGGCTCGAGCAGCAGTCCAAGAGGAACTGGAAGAGTGGAAACAATTACAAATACCAGGCTGGGTTTGTAACATTAATTATGCACACACAGGGTGGTTGGTTAGTGAGAGCAGAAAATAGTTTTACATCACTGTCAATTTCATTTCATAGACGTACTAGATGTTGCATTTCAACAGCTAAAATGGTACATTTAACTTATAGTTTTATCAGTGAATTTACCATTATCAGGTTTTATGGTGTCGTGCAGATGAAACTATCTTTGGCAATTAACTATAAATGAGCATCTGAAAATGGGCCTCAATGGTTAATACTCATGAAAAAGCTCACAGGAGCTGTCTGCATGACGGAGAAATTAAAAATATCTACTCGATACCACGGGGAAAAATTGACAACATTGAGGGTATACAACTTTAGATTTTTATTAGGGCTATCAGTTGATTCAAATATTTAATAGCGATTAATTGCGTGATTGTCCATAGTTAATCGCAAATGAATTGCATTTTTTATCTGTTCAAAATGTACCTTAAAGGGAGAATACTCTTATCAACATGAGTGGAAATATATGCTTGCCTTATGCAAATGTATGCGTATATATATCATTGGAAATCAATTTGCATAGTCCAGAAACCCTCACAGGTACTGCATTTAGCATAGAAAAATGCTTAAATCCTAACATGGCAAACTGCAGCCCAACAGGTAACAACAGCTGCCAGTGTGTCAGTGTGCTGACTTGACTATGACTTGCTCCAAACTACATGTGATCATCATAAAGTGGGCACGTCAGTACGTTTGATGAGTCAGCAGTAGTTTTTTTTTTTACCTTTTTGATGTATGCAGCGATGTCTTTCTCGATGTTGTACTTCTCCAGGGCCTGTGTGGCACACTCCACGGCGTCCTGCTGCATGTCCTCCGACATGTCGGCATTTTTGATCACTGCCTTTCTTTCAGACATGGTTGCCCTGGGAAACCAAAAACACAGCAGAGAGGATTTATCATCTTCACAGGCGCATTGGCACACACACACACACACACACACACACACACAATGTCATTCATTCTCACTGTGCAATATCATTTTCCACTTGTGCAATTTTGTTAATTCAAGATTCAAGATCAAGATTCACTTTATTGACATTTCACTGAGTATTTGCATACACAGAAGGAAACGAAATGCTGTTTCTCCCAGCTCCCGTCAGTGCATTAAAAGGATAGAATAAATAAGTATTAAGATTAACATACCTAAAAATAACAATAGGAGAATAAAATAAGTAAACGTTCCAGACACTATTTCATGCAATTTGCAGTCATACACCCAATTTGCAGTCTGTTTATTGTCAATACTGTATATACTGCTCCTTTTTTTTATACTTCCTTCTATTTAAATGGTTCATATTTTGATACACTTTGTTTAGCTCTTCTTTTTTTTTTTTTTTTACTGTTAGCTGATGCATCTTGTTTTTTGCACTATCCCCTTTGCTGCTGTACACTGTAAATTTCCCCACTGCAGGACTAATAATCTTATCTTATCTCATCTTATCTTATAACCCCCTGAGCATCCTCAACAGTCCTCATCATAGATTATGACTATACTGTATATGGAGAGCCTTAACATTACAGGGTCTCATCATCACCCAGTAAAACGAGATATCATTACATAATACCTGACACATATTATTTGAACTAGCCATTTTTCTACAAGTGTTGCATAACAACTTCCATCAGCTCGGTGGATGATGCGCGCTCTGCGTAGTTTCTATGGAGACGGGAGACATTTGAGATTAACATCTCTATTTTAACCCCGAGGTTTCAACAATCCTATCAGATATGAAGGCTACGTTTCTATACAACTACTTGACGTTAGAAAGCAGCAAAAAAAAAATATAAAAATAAACACCAAATTATCAGAACATTTGGCATAAATATATATATATATTTTTTACAGAAGAAAGGTTCCGCAGGGGGAAGCTTTAGCTAGTAACACATTAACTGTATAATCAGCGATGATGAACCGTTAAAAGATAACTAGCTGCTCATTCATCCTGCAAAAGGAGGAAAAAATACAACATAAACACAGATTTCGACTACACTTAAAATAAATTAACAATCATATAATGTTCTACAAAGTCTTAAATGTACCTACTAGTCTCCCGTGTGAGTGTTATCTGTAGTTTTTTAAAGAGACGACCGCTGCTGTTGTGACAACTCCCGCGAAGTGGTTGACACAAAAGTATTGTGGGTGTGTAGCGGTAAGAGACTGCTGCTCGAGACGTCTTCCCATTGGCTGGTATTATTGCACGGGGCGCTCTCATTGGCTGCTTCAGGGCCTGTCTTTCTGGTATTTGTGCCGGCGTTTTGTTTCGGACCATCATGCCTTGCGAATACACGGACGTTGCCGTGGCAACTGCTCTAAATAACTTAGCTCATGGCTATGGTCAACAATAAATACAAAATAAATGTGAAAATAATAATAATAAAAAATAATGAATACATTCAAAAATTAATGAAAATAAAAATAAATAAATAAAAGGTTCAATTAAACAGGAGAGTAAATAAATAATGAATTTAATACAAGGATAAATAAATAAAGAAGCAAATTAAAACAGAAATATTAATTTATGTCACATTTTATCAGTTAATTAATGGCTACATTTATTTTTAATATTATTTTTGGTACATTTAATGATTTATTTATTGAGTAATTTATTTTTATTTTTTTTATTTTGGCAGGTTCCTTAAATAAAAATACTATACTATGGCTTTTTATTTACATACTATTATATGACTTTTTTTTTACATACTATACTCTGACTTTTTTTTTTTTTTT